>JBBBDQ010028926.1:57500-222500 GCA_037127315.1 Ascarosepion bandense | reverse complement strand
ATTATAAAGAATCAAGAAGGACAAAACCAAAAGGATTACTCACAATCCTGGGAGAAGATGGAACTCATTCAGAGAAGACTGAGAAGTAAAACCACTGATACCTCCATTGAACACTCGTTTATCAGGTATGAGTTAAATAAATTATTTGATTGCTCAGCTAAGTTCTTATGTTCTTTTCGTTCTATTTTGAATGACATTAAGGCAGAAATAAGCTTCTTTGATAATTTCTGTTTCTCTCGATCTTTAGTAAATTGCAGATTACGTCTCGAAAAATCTGCCAACGAGAGAAATAGTAAGTATTTCGATTACCTGATGACTAGACGGTATGGTTCTGTTTCCTGTGATTCACACCAACATATTTTCAATTATTCTAATATAAGTCTCACTGGGATTGAACTTTCACTCCTTTCCCGTGGTTTAGAATTTTGTGTTCTGCCTTCTAATTTCAATAAGAAACAAGTTTATTCTGAATTCGAGTTATTGTACTCGCAAATTATTCATCATGTTCCTAGATCTTCTGAAAAGTGTTCTGCGGTAAAAGCTAGGTTGTTTGAGTTTGCCACTGAATATACATCGCTAGTTTGCGAGAAAGATTCTCTTGACTGGCGTAGTGTTCATTATCGAACGATTAAGTCCTTACTTTCTCGGGAATACATTTATATTAACAAGCCAGATAAGGGTTCCAATGTTGTAATATTAAATAGACAGGATGATCTATCTAAAATGCACAATATTTTGGATGATCCTTCTAAGTTTCTGTCATCGGTCCTGCAGATATATTTGATAACACTGGTAAAATAGAAGCCAAGATTCAACGTTGGCTATTGTCCTTGTATAAGAAAAAAATTGATTTCCAAAGACATCTACAGCAGGATCAGGCGCGTAGGCTCGCAACGCCCTAGGAAGTACGGCCTTCCAAAAGTCCATGAGGAAGGAGTCTCACTTAGACCTATTTTGTCTATGGTGGGGTCTGTACAGCATGAGTTGGCTAAGTGGTTGGTTGAGATTCTCCAACCTTTGTCTGTTGCACTGTCTACGTACAGTGTTCTCGACTCCTTCAGTTTTTCGTCAGAAACTTAGATTTTTTCTCCAGAGAAAAATTTATGGTCTCTTACGACATAGTCCTGTTTGTACACAAATGTTGCGTTAACTGATACCATAAACATTTGTGTAGACATGTGGCATGGAGATAAATTTGGGCACCGCAGTGATTTCCGAGGAGTTATTCTTAAAGTGTATGCGGCTGGCAACTGAGGGAGTCAAATTTAGTTTTGACGGGACGATGTATGCACAGACTGATGGGGTTGCGATGGGTAGTCCTTTGGGTCCTGTTCTTGCAAATAATTTTGTTGGATATCATAAGCGTGTGTTATTTGAGAAGGTTGATGAGCCTTTAATATATCGACGTTATGTCGATGACACCTTCTCTTTATTTGAGAACGCTTCTGACGCTGAACGTTTTATAGTTCAGTTACATTCTTTACATCCCTCTCTTCAGTTTACTATGGAGATAAAGAAGGATTGATGTCTCCCATTTTTGGATGTCTGTGTTCAGCGACGGGACGGGGTTTTCGTGACATCGGTATTTCGCAAACCTACTTTTACTGGTTTGTACACTAATTGGAACTCATTTGTTCCTAAGTCACGTAAAATAGGTCTAATAGAAACTTTGGTTCACCGTGCCCTAAACATTTGCTCTCCTGAGTGTTTGAGCAGCGAATTAATTCGCTTGCAAAATATTTTCGAAGGGAATGGGTACCCAACTAATGTAGTAAAACGGGTGATTGATCGTAAGGTCAAACGTTTTAAAGAACCAAAAGTTGAAGAACCTAGCCGCTGTCCCTTGTACATAAAATTGACCTGGCTTGGAAGAAAATTTCAAACTGTTACTGATAAAGTTTCGGCATGTGTTTCGTCCGGTTATTTTTCAGTGCATTTGCGTGTTGTTTTTCAGATAAGACTTGTGTTTCCATCCTTCAGTAAGGATAGGTTGACCTATTTTCGGAAAAGCTCTGTTATTTACAAATTTAAGTGCTGCTGCGATGCGGCGTATATGGGACGAACCAATCTGAGTTTGGAAGCGCGGGTTGCGCAACACGTCCCAGCGAATACGTTCAGGTATCCCTCTCAGAAGTATAAGAACAACCCAAGCAGTTCTGGATTCAGTAATTGACCAACACCTGCTGGACAATCAAACATGTGCCTCCTCGTATGAGGACAACTGGTTTTCTGTTTAGCACAGTGCTCGATCAGCATATCATCTTCGTGTTTTGGAGGGTATTTGCTTAAAAATCCAGCAGCCGGGCCTGTACAGGCAGAAAGAGCATTTCCTTCGCTCCTTACAATTACTGAAGAGTTTGGGAGTGTAACATTTTTTTCACTTTTATTTCACTCTTGTGGAATTTTATGTATACACCCCAACTTACATTTTAATATTTTTTTTCATTGAAGTTTACTTTTAAATGAGTTCCATCTTCTCCCAGTATTGTGAGTAATCCTTTTGGTTTTGTCCTTTTTCTTCACCCTTTATAATTAAGCCAACGAAGCCCTTGATAAGTGTTGGCCGAAAGGTTCCTCGGGTTTGGGATAATCATGACGTCCATTCTTTTTAAGGCTATTAATGGTTTCTGTATGTACAAATCATTACATATATATATATATATATATATATATATATATATATATATATAATCTCAACTTCAGAAATGCAGCCAAGCTTTCAAAAGCATGACGTATAATAGCTGCACTTAATGATCTCACAAAAATAGTTAATCAAAAATGCTGAGATAATTTGGAAGACAGAGTTTTTAGCTTATATTAATTTTCTCACAATAACTCTGTCGTACTCACGTTGACATTTCTTAATTTATATTTCGAAACATTAATCACATTCTATAATAATACATTTTATGTACAACGTAGTATTTCTGTAGCATGTCTATTAATTTCAAAGTTGGAATTGAACATAAAATTTATAAGACTACTACCTCATCTTTAGTGTGGATATGTATGGTAATCAGATTTTAAACATATTGCGTGAAATATCCTACTCGTAGCCTAACTGTTTCTGTTAACGGCAAATTAGTTGTCTAAAAGATAGAAAACACTAATTGTCTCATGATGTGAGACGAAACATATATAAATTATTTGGTAAAAGTGTACAGCCAAGAGCAAAAAAATAAAGTAAATTAAAAATTCATTAAAACAACATTCGTCTAGCGATAAGTTCAGCAAGTGTTTTAATTTTTTGCCTGCAGTGAAAATTCATCATTCAAAAGTACTTAATTTGCCATGTTTACGAAAAGTTTTTGCTGTTGTAGGTAAGAAATGCAAAGTATCAATCACAGCGATTATTCAATGAACATATATGAATATAAGCACACCTATTTCGTTAGTACACTAAAATCTAGTACAATAGCTTTGGTCTTTGTTGAGGTATCCCCTTGAAGCAGACGTCAGACAAGATATTTTAGTATAAGTACTTATTGTTAGGTTGTTGTTTTAAATATAGTATTCTTTTTATATGTAACATATTCCTGAAGATGTGGAACATTAGAAAGTTCAATTTACTGTTTTGTGTAGATCTCAGTAATGCTGTAGGGAACAAAACAAGCTCTAGAATTAAACATTCAAATGCTAAGCACTGACACATAAATTTTGTTAGAAATAAACAAATTTACTCGAATTTAAAAAACCTTGTTTCGCAAAAGCGAATCCAAAACTCGTGAAATCTCACACCTCGATACGAAATTTTTTTCAGCCAATAGAAAACTAGGAAACATCTAAAAACAAAAATCAAATAATCTTTAATTATCAGAAACAGATTCCTTTTACGGACCATTTTCGCGAGTCGACGAGAAATTTCTTCGTCTTCGAATTGAAATCCCATATTCATACCAGGGAGTGAATTTTGATCCGATATCAGACAAATTCTCTGTCATCTAAATTGCACAAAAGAAAAAGTTATCGAAAATCGAACTGTCATCAGCATGTCACCAAATACCACTACAGCCCGATCTCATATGTAAAACAGCGATAGCCACACTTTTGGTTCACACGAGTACAATTATATGCGTTTCGGTTTGCGAAACGTATCTAATAACATTGAAAGGATGATGGACAGTATTTGGCGTGACCGAAAATGTACATTCACTTAAGTTGATGATATTATCTTCTTGAATGACAATGATATCCATTATAAAGACCATGAGGAAGTACTACAGAAACTCAGTGAGAATGATTTGAAAATCTCTCTTTCAAAATATACATTTGTTGCTAACGAGCTCGAATTTCTAGGATTTCATATCTAAGTTGATAGACTTATAACCAGTACAAAGTAACTAAATGAAGTTATGCAATTTCTTCAACCAAATGATTTTAAATTCTTACGCAGGTTTTCGTAATGGCAAATTTTTATAGAAAACTTGTATCAAATTTCAGCAACATAATATTACTGCTGACAGAGCGAATGCATCTTGAACAAAAATCTAAGGCAATAAGGCTTACTGTGGAAGAGATTGTATCTTTTAAAAATATAAAAATCTGTTTAACAAATGAAAACGGTCTAACTTTTCCCGACTTAAAGATTATTAATTATCAGCAGATAGTTCGAATTATGCCGACAAAGCAGCTCTTCATCAAATGATTGATAACCAGTCTATCCCTATTGTTTTTTTTCAAAAACATTGTCACAAACCCAACAAAATATTCCTCGTTTGACAGGAAACTATTAGCTACCTACCTAGCAGCATTATATTTTAAGTATTTACTGGAAGGAAGAAATGTGTTATTAATGACTGACCATAAACCACTTTGCAGTGCATTTAAAAGCCAGTCTCCATTAAAGTCTGATAAACAACAACGACACCTCATTTTCATTTGTGAATACGTTAGTGATGTATCCTACATAAAAGGCTCACAAAATATTGTAGCCGATTGTTTATAACGACCAGTAAATGCGATCAATATTGATGTTTGTGACATACAAGAAATACTGACACATCAGAATACTGACAATGAAATCGAAACTGTCAGTGATTGTCTGAAACCATATAATGTAAACAAAAAACGAAGTAATGCTATGTGACGTGTGATAAGTTTTCCACGACCTTTTGTCGCGCAAAAGCTAAGATAATTGATATTTGACAGTATACATAATTTATTACATCTTGGGACATCAGCCTCTATAAAACTCATAAAAAATATCACTGACCTGTAATGACCTAGTTGATAAAAACATAGTGTAAGGAACGCCAACAGTACCAGCAAACGAATATAACAGCACGTACGAAAAGTAAATTTCAACCTTTCGATTTACTTTCCAGCCACTTTTAGACGGTGCATATATATATTGCTGGGTCCTTAACGCCAGTAACCCTACTGATCCTTATTATCACCCTATTGCTATATTTTAACATGTATTGATAGGAACATTAGACACATTGAAACATAGACACTGTCGGAGATCAAAGCGAAATCGGTATCGATAGCTTTCGTCGACTTATGGATCTCTATATTCGGTGTTCCCCTCCACGTTGTAACAGACAGAAGAAGCCAATTCTAATCTGAATTGTTCACAGAATTATCTAAAACAATTTATTTTCACCGACGGAGAACACTAGCATGCCACCCGTAAACAAACGGTTTAGTAGAAAGAACACATAAAAGTCTTAAAAAAGCAATAATAGCAAGAAAAGTATCCTGGCTGTTTAGCTCTTTCAATGTGCTTCTTAGAATCAGGATAACATCTAACGAATCCAACTATTCTCTCTTTACTGCACTAATAGGAAGTCAAGCTGAAGTTGTGCGATTTTTAATCGATGAAAACATAAAACTAACAAACTCTCACATCGAAACTTTAGATGAACAGATGCAAAAGTTTGACATGGATTTTCTCCGGTGAACATTTACACTCTACACCTGTCATATATTCCTAAAGATTTAGAAAAATGTGAATATATATGGCTGAGAAAGGACAGAGTACGAAAAACTTTAGAAGCGCCATACACAGGGCAAATCGAAGTAATAAGCCGTCATGACAAATATTATAAAATCAAAATATCTGAAAATGTGCATAATAATGTTTCCATTAACAGACTAAAACTAACGTATATTTCTAAAAATACAAAGTCAGAAAATTCTGTCGAATGAATCAGGAATTGAACGATTCCCAGTCTCCTGTTGGTCGAGCTCATGAAGAAAAACAAATAACAAAAACTAAAATCGGTAGAACAATTAAATGGAAAAAACGAAACACATATTTTTACTACTGAAAAAAAAATACACAGAATTACACTCCGTCATTTAAACAAGGACATACATGTAGTGAACAAAACAGTTTCTAGATTTAAAAATTCAAATGCTAAGGACTGATTCGTTGATTTTGTTAGAAATAAATGAATTTACTCGAATTTATAAATAAAAATTGCTTAGCAAATATGCAAAAGCGAATCCAAAACAAAACTCGTGAAATTTCAAACCTCGATGCACAATTTTCTTCGGTCAATAGGAAACAACCAAAATCAAAATTCAAATAATCTTCAATTATCAGAAACAAATTCTTTTTACAGACCATTTTCGCGAGCCGACGAGAAGTTTTTAGTCTTCGAATTGAAAGACCATAACCATATCTGGGAGAGAATTTTGATCCGATATCAGACATAAATTCTCTGTCATCTAAATTGCACAAAAGAAAAAATTCTCAAAAATCGACCTCTCATCAGCATATGACCAAATACCACTACACCGCGATCTCATATGCAAAACAGCGATAACCACATTTTGGTTCACACGAGTACAATTATATGCGTTTCGGTTTGCGAAACGTATCCAATATCATTGAAGGTATGATGGACAGTATTTTTCGTGACCAAAGATTTACATTCAGTTACGTTGTCGATATTCTTATCTTCTTAAATGACAAAGATAGACATTATAAAGACCTTGAGGAAGCACTACAGAAAATCAGTGAGAATGATTTTAAAATCTTTTTTTCAAAATATACATTTGTTGCTATTTGAGCTCGAATTTCTAGGATTTCATATCTAAGCTGATGGACTTATATCCAGTACAAAGTAATTAAATGAAGTTACGTAATTTCCTCAACCAAATGATTGTAATAATTCTTTTTAGGGACACTTTTCGCTAGCCGACGCGGAGTTCGTTTGTCGTCCAATTGAAAAAACGGAATCACATCCGGGAGTGAATTCCCAAATGACCTTTACGGGACATACAAACGAAGACGGGACAAGTTCGATCGTGCCAGAGAGAAGAATACGAGCGTAATTAACATGTCTCTCGGTAAACGTCAAAATATCGTTATCATTATTATCTCTTTTTTTCTCCCTCACATCTTTATACTCACGGTTCACACGCCTGCCTTTTCTCATACTTGGTAAAGGCACGGAACCCTTTAAGACTGAGCGAATACTTTAAAAACACTCCTACTCAAAGATAACGCTCATATATACATACATGCCTACACTCATACGTTCCTGCCTATGTACAAATTCTTGAAAGAAGTACTAGAAACATTTCAACAAGCTTTTATCATCCAAAATACATAAATTTTATTTGTAAAAACCTTAATTGTTTTATATGTATATAAATATGTTGTTTAAATATACAATTTGATTTTCTTATTATATACCCCTCTTATGGTGGCCTATGTCAATAACTAATTTCTTTCAAAACACATACACTTCACTATAACTGGATAATCCACTATAATCCTGTCTCTTTGATCCTTGTTGTCTCAACCATTTAAATAAGTTAGTGCTGTAGTTCAATTCACTTAGATATGTACTGTAAGTGCGGAATTTCCCAAGGCATTTTACTCAATATTTCCCATAAACGTGTCAACATTCTCTTTCTCGTTCTATATATCAGTTCCCGTTCTATTTCCTTTTTTCTCTAAAACTTTATTTTTACTCGCATGTTCAGTCCTTAGTATTATCGTCTTCGTTCTGTATAGCCACATTTCTGTTGTTTTGTATCTCTTCCTCGTCTGAGGGGATTAATGTTTCCTGTTTCTTTTTAGTTTGCTTAGCGTTTGGAAAGCATATTTTGCTATTCTTATTTGCATTTTGTGGGGGGGTATTCTTTTTGCAGAAAAAATACATTTTATATTATAAATTTGTGTTTAGTCCTTTCTTCTTGCGTTTCTTTAATAATTTTGGTAGGAGTTTTTCAAGTTTAATCTGTGTCTGATTTATCTTCATATCTTATGTTGCTAAGATTTTGGTTGCTTATAATGAAATGATGTGCGTTTTAGTGCAGTGGTTATCGGCTCGGAACGAGAACTCGGGGAGCCAAGTTCGAATTCCAGTTGAATTCTTTGCATTCACTTACGCACAAATACCCTTGGGAAAGGCATTAATCTTTCTCTTCCCTCCAGTTATGGGTTAAATAACAGAACAGATTGGGTTCTATAGCCTTGGCTGTCAACCAGTCTACCACAGAAAGTAATGGCAACCTACTGCTGGAAAACCTTCTGCCTAGTCAATCATGTTTCTTTCAAGACATGATCGCTCAAGCGTGTATCACGTATGGCACTTAACTAACTGATAATGAATCCTATTAGGGTTGTATAATCTTACTCCGTGTCAAATTTTCCTTGGAAGTTTATTCGCGTTTTGCATTGTAAGCTTTTAAAGAAAATGTTTTTTAGGGCATCACTGAACGTAGAATGCAAGTGGCAAATTTTGTTTTTACGATCAGGATAAAATAAATCAGCGCCTGAGGTGAAACAAAATGCAGAGGATGTTTTAGGTTTCAAATGAAGACGTCTATTTAAGTGAAGTCAGTCGTCAGTCAATTTCGTTTTTTTGCGTTTTGCAGTCAGCAGTTGGATTTGAAAAAATCTGTCAAGACAGGCAGCCGTCTGATTGCGTGCCTACCTTCTACAAGAAATAAACCAACCACCTTCACTGCAAAATCACCCAAGAAAAAACGAACAAATATGCTGTAAATTTTTGTTTATTTATCACATGTTTATGTTCGATCATTTTTATCACCGAGAGAATGTCATCAATTTGCCCGAGAACAGATTTTTATTTGGTCATAGTTATTTCATCATACTTCTTAAAATGATTATCGAGATTTGGTTGCATTTTCTATGTACTTGAAGTGGGTTTATAACAAGTGTTTTTTTGTGTGTATGCGTAGTGACTTGCAGTTTGTTTTTTTCAAATAAATTAAATTGATCGAACGTAGTTACCACCGCATAAGAAAAAAAAATCGCTACACGATCGCGATAAAGATATCAAGTCAAAGTAGCTGACATTTCTCGTTTGCTTATGTGTGTTCTGATTGTTCATATACTATAAGAGAAGTAGCTAGTTCACCCAAAAACTACCAGGAAACAGCATACATTTTGCAGTTGTGTGAAATGTCAGACCATGGAGATAGGGGATGAGGTACTTTCGGAGATAGGGGATGAGGTACTTTCGGAGATAGGGGATGAGGTATTTTCGGAGATAGGGGATGAGGTACTTTCGGAGATAGGGGATGAGGTACTTTCGGGTGGGGTAGAAGAATTAAAAGTGAAGAAAGAAACAAAGCTGAAGGGGCTGTAGATAAAGTAATAGTCAGAGGAAGTGGTGTTGAAAGAAAAGATAAAAATAGTTTTAAAACGGGGAAATGTTTTTCGAAATCTGTCAGTCGGTACGTTCGATTTCGGCCCTAACCAATTTCAGGCGGGTGAAAGCCATCATTGGAGTTACCTATTATCGCCGCTTTGTTAGAAATAACATAAAAAAGCGCAATAATCAAGTTCTGTGAAGTTGATTAGGATGTGCGTCGTGGTGCAGTGGATATCGGCTCGGAATGATAAATCGGGAAGCCGAGTTAGAATTCCAGTATAATTCCTTGCATTCACTTACGCGCAAATACCCTTGGGAAAGGTATTAATCCGTCTCTTCCTTCCAGTTATGGTTTAAATAACAGGACAAATTGGGTTCTGTAGCCTTGGTCGGTAACTAGTCTATCGCAGAAAGCAATGGCAACCTACTGCGGGATATAGCTTCTGCCCAGTCAGTCATGTCTCTTTCGAGACATGATCGCCCAAGCGTGTATCACGTATGGCACATAACTGACTGAGTTGATTACTTTTTATTTGTTTTTGACTGAAGTTGGTTTATGGTTTTTTAAGGGACACAGAAAAAAAAAAGAAAGTTAGGCACGGATTGGCATATTTGTTGTAGATTAAAATGTTAGAGAAGAAAACAGCGCGTTAGAAAGATGATTAGACTATCTTATGGCAGTGAGTTGTAGTTTTATTCAGTACTGAAAATGTTTAGGTGTGGTATTTTGAGTAAGACTTTTCTCTGACGTTGTACTACAGAAAAAAAAACAGAAAAAATGATCCTCAGCCAAGTATATTCACATTTTTCTAAATCTTTAGGAATATATGACAGGTGTAGAGTGTAAATGTTCACTGGAAAAAAATTTCATGTCAAATTTTTGCATCTCTTCAAAATTCCACTTTTCCCTTCCAGTGCATTGTGAGTTAATTTTTTTTTGTTGTTTAAAGTTATTCTTCCGGTATCATAATGGAGTTAGTCGATGCCACAAAGTTGATAACATACTTATTAGAAAATATAAAAGGAGGTATAAGTATAACTGAAGCAAACTTGACATTTAGTTGGTTAGTATGTGGGTTGTGATTGGCGCTTGAATGAACGAACAAATAAATGAAAGAAAAAGAAGAATGAAGGAACCAAAAAGGGAAAAAAAGAAACAGAGTTGATGTCCAACTAAAAAGATGAAGAATTGTCTCCGTGACAGAAAAATGCTATAAGTCACTTGTGAAATGATAAATCTAAAACGTACAAAAAAGTTTGGAAATTGACAAAACTACGCGAAAGGCAAGTTATTTTGTGATAATAAGTAACCATTACCCCACGTCGGAGGTCCCAACGGTTCTCAGTATGTGTAGACGGGTGACCTAGGCAGTGGAAGTCAAAATGAAGAAAAAAAGAAAAAGCAAACATATGTTTCGTGCAAATCGCGTTCTGATCTGATTCATTGTTATGCCTAAGTTTGGAAAGTGACTTGAAGTGTACACAAAGAGAATGAACACGGTAGACACATGCGCACAATTTGCAGAGAAAAGTATGTAATTTTTAATATTGATTTTTTTTATTACTTTTGCATGTTTTATCATCGACTGATTTTTTTATATGTCATATCATGTAAAGTTGTACAATGATATGGTTGTGTATTGGAAAGTTTGGTCATTGCAGAAGACATTTAAAATATTCATAGACGAACATTTTGAAATATGATATGAAAGAAATTTTATATATGCTTAGTCTGCGTGGAAGTTTGCCTAGAAGTTTAATCACATTTTGAATTACAAGATTTAAAAAAAGAATTGTTATTTTAGTATGTCACTGAGGGTAGAATGCAGGTGGAAAAACGAATTTTGTTTTGATGATCAGGGTACGAAAAATCAGCGCCTGAAGCCGAACAAGACGCAAGGGAAGTAACAAGTGTTAAATGAGGACGCCTATTTAAGGGAAGGCAGTAGTCAATCAGTTTTGCAGTTGAGTTTTCAGTCAACAGTTATAGTTGAAGAACTCAGTCGAGATTCTTGCTCGTATGCGTGCACCTACCTCTTACCAGACTGGAAATACTTAGGGACACACGGCCCAGTGGATATAGACATTGGTTAGTTCCTTACTTGAATTTTGCAGTTGCGTGTTTAATACCAGGCTACAGAGGTCAAAAGTTCGAATAATGTAAATACTGTAAATACTACCTCATCACAGAAATATAGACAGAAATATCCTGGCCTTATTTCTGAGAGAACATACGAATATGTTGCAAGTTATCTGACTTTCATTTATACACATGAGTTGTCAAATCTCTCTGAATAGTTTTGAGTTTTTGTGGTGGGGAGCGCACAAATTTATTAATATTAAAATGTCTTCATCAGCGAGAATCATCTTTATTACACGCACAATAATCTGAGCTCTTGGACTATTTCTTTTTCTGATATTCTTCTTGACAGATGAAAATTTAATAAAGAATACAATTTTTGCTGTTCTGTTATCTATTTTCTTGTAACTCAGCATGGCGTGTCGTCAAGTGCGGCTTAATTCCAGTGAGTGAATCGTACTGCATTTGATGATTATATGGTATTCTTTCTTGTACCAGTCGGTCTTTAAACATAATGCTCTATGAGAATTCAACAGCTTCTGCTTTCGTCGTGACTTATTATTCTTAATTATTTCATACTAGCAGTATAGCCCGGCGTTGCTCGGGTGTAATAGAAGCTTTAAACTAATCCATCGTTCTGGAGCTCAGACGTTTTGGACGTTGGCACGAATGACTAAAAACAATAGTTGTTTCCAGTTAAAGCGAAACCGTAGACTGAAAGAAAAATGTATGGGTGTAAGTCAAATTTTGATTTTCTGCACTATTGTTAGAACTGCAACCTTGAAAATTCTGAATATCGTTTTTTATGTCTTTGAGTGTATCAAATTTGATTAAAATCGGACCACTCCTTCTATAACCTGATTTTTTCGATTATCGATTTTCGATATTTATCAGGGGTGCATCGACACAAACCCTATCTAAGAACACTCGCAGATGTTTATAGTACAACTGTGTAAATTTTCAAGAAAATCGGTTCAGTCGTTTCGGACACACACAGACACAGACACAATTCCATTTATAAATAAGTTAAGAATATACCATAGGAAATTAACTTGTGCCCAGTGTATTTAGTCTTATTCGATTTGGTTGGTTGTTTTTGTTTTATGGCATATCAACCTAGGCGGGTGAATTATTGCCAACTAAATTTTATTTATTTATTGCTGGTAATACCTTTTTCTTCAACAATTTATTTTTCTGTTTTTTATTTATCTAGTAATATTTTTTCTTTTCGAGTATCAAGATTCATTGGGATTTGTTTTTAAGGGCAGGGTTCCCAAGTCCTACGCTTGTTATTTAACCCATAACTGGAGGGAAGGGACAGATTAATACCTTTTCCAAGAGTACCAGTGCTTAAGTGAATGCAGAGTATTCAACTGATATTCGAACTCGGCTCACCGATCTCTCTTTCTGAGCCGATATCCACTGCACCATAATGCACATCCGTCACTAAACGCTTACATCACCTGGTATTCACAAGCGGTCACCTATCTATACAGGCTCAACGTTGCTTAACTTCAGTGATCGAGCGAGAACCGGTATATTCAACGTGATATGGCCGTAAGCCACTCTTATTCGAACTGATTTATATATAATTAATGACTTCTATGTAGCAATGCATCTATTTAGATAGTTTACGAAGTTTCCTTCTTACTTCAATTGTAATGAATATTTCATGACTTTACAAGATGTTAATTTTCACTGTATAATGATTATATGTCCCAGAAAGCGATATACAATATATCATTCAACGTAATGAAGCGATTTAGGCTAATGCAACCTGGTAAGACAATCAAGTACGTAGATATAATGGGCAGTATCTCGTTGGATGCAGTATCTTGAAACCTAGGCGTAGTCAATAGACGTAGACCAATAGCCGTTGATCAATAGTTGTAGACCTCTAGTGGTAGACCGAGGGACCTAGACCTCTAGTCATAGACCTGTATCAGTAGGCATCTAGTCGTATGGACGTAGACATCTATGCGTTTTCACCGCGTTAGTATTTATCGTCGACACCAGCCTATCACATTACTGTAACGGGGAAGCAAGTTGTATGCATATTCCTCACATATTCATTATATCAAATTATAATTTCATTATTTTTTAAAATTCATTTGGCGAGATTCAAAGCTTTACTTTATTATATCCAAAAGGCTTCTAATATCAGCTTCTAATGTAAAATTAACTTGAATGTCACAAATATAATTGTCAAAATATATTCCGGCAGTGGATGGGGGCGGCAGACTGTAAAAACAATGGCTTAAAATACAATAGTAGATAAAGATATGATTAACGTCAAAGGAAGAAAACACAGGCAAGGGCCAATAAAGATATTATTGAAGTCAAAGGCAGAATATGCAAGGAGATAACAAATGCTTGAATAGCCGAAAAATATTGACGCCAATCAACCAACATCCCGAAAAAGCAAAAATGCGTAGAAATTTGCAGTCATATCAATCTGGGTCTCTCGTCGAATTAAGAAAAGTCTAAACACATGTAAGCAAAGAGTGAGAGACAGAGAGCGAGAGAGAGAGAAAATAGAGAATTGTTGCTGGTTAACGACTCCCCAACAGCTCATGCGTGTGCGCAATCTTTCTCCGGCCACCCTTCCTTCACACAACCACCACAGACTAAGTATAAAAACATGAGATTATATTTTATATATACGTGCTCTTCATTGTCTTTATATTTCAAGATGATCGTGGTTCGTTGAGATCCAGATCCAGGTATAATGCTGTTGTGGATTCCTGGTGAGGGACCGCACAAAATAATGAACAACAAAACAGATATTTGAGACAGAAAAATAAGTTATCTTAAACATAAAGATAAAAACTGGAATGCATGGTAGTGATACAGGAATGCAATTAGTAAAGTGTATATATATATATATATATATATATATATATATATATATATATATACTAGCATCATAGCCCGGCGTTGCCCGTGCAATTCAACACCTTTTAATATTAGGGGAATTTTTTTTTTAATCATTTCACCACGGGCAAGGCGGAAACGCCACTGATGTGCAGGGGGTTACATAAATGTAAAAAGATTAATTAGAAAAGAGTGAGGAGTACAAGCTAGTTAGAAAGGAACAATAGAAAGCTGAGAAAGCAGGTGCAATGACAGATACATAGGTGGAGAGAAATGGAGAGTTATACGGGGGTGGGGAGAGAGCTAGAGTCCAGTGGTTAGTAGATGAGTATTGACTTTGCATTGAAATTTCTGGAGGTTGTAGCCGTCAGGAAAGCAAGAATACGGGAGCGAGTTCCACAGGCGGGAAGTGCGAGAGAAGAAGCTGTAGGAGTATAATTGTCGTCTGCATTTGGCTAACCTGACTGTGAATGGGTGTGACCCAGTTGCCAGTCTGGTTGCACGAGTAAATACCTGTTGAGGACGTACCAGTGACTTAAGTTCGTTGGAGCAGAAGCCATGAAAGTATTTATAGAACAGACAAAGGGAGGCCACATTTCGACGATGGGGAAGTGGATAATCTGCCAATTTTTATTTTACATATTTTGTTTTTGTTTGGAAAAACACTTTTAAAAAAAAAAATATTTCTTTTGTTTCAAAATTACGGGGAAAAATATTCACATTTTTTGTTGACCAAATGAATTTTTAAAACGTCGGAAAAAATCGAATATAAAGGCTTATCTTTTTTTTTTAATAAAAAAATATTTCAGTCGTGTTTAACACGTGTGATTTGATTTCAGTGACGTAAAACTTTGCAATAAAAATTAAATATAAACGTTCATTTTCTTTAAATATTTTAATCAAGTCTGACACGTGTGATTTGATTTTTGTGACGTAATTAAACAACCATCTTAAGTCTTAGATGTTTTACGGAGGAAATGTAAAAATCGTGTCCATTGGCTAAAAAGTGCCAAAGGGAAAATTGCTGAACTTTAACTCAAAAAATATGTGTCGACCTGGCTTCCCTGTAGATATGTGTCCCAAGAAAGATTGAATGGCGTAGCTTAAATATGTAGTTGTGCATAGGAAACAGTCACACACAGGTTTACTTTTATATATATAGATATACAAGTCTTTGAAGTGAAACCGTGCTGGAATTAGTATGTCCGTCTAATACTATTCTGGCTGAGTGGAGCTCAGAACTACTATGAGTACTGACGCGGTATTTCCTGTGAAACTTCGGTATCGCTCGGTAACTTACGGATCAGTCACTGTTCTGACGTATCTCACTATGGCAAGAGTATATGTATACTCAAGTTGAGTCCATTATCATAGAAAAAGGGGAGAACACACAACAAATGAAACAATACTGGGTAATTTAAACAGAATGTTCCAGCTCCGTGGTCATGTCATATTAACGTATTCTTTGTAACATTTCAATTATTTTTGTCCTTATCTCTAAAAACAGTTTTTAATTTGAAAACTTACATTAGTTAAAGTAAAAAGGAAACATTTAACGATTCACGCGTTACGTAATCTGTAATTTAGCATCTATCACAATAAAATTGCATGCTTACCTATATCTGAGGTGATCTCATGTTGAGAGATGTCAGGTTTCTCATAGGATTTACATATATTATTTTCAGTATTACAATGCATTCACACCCTCATACAACTCCGTAATTTATTCAGCTGAAACTATATCATGCTTAATCGTTGTGAATTGTGACTAAATGTATATATTGTCTAACGAGTATATTTATTCAACAACATTACTTTTACTGTAAAACCAATAAAATGTAAACGCAGATTCTACTCCATCAGTTTTTTCTCGTACTTCCCGCCTGTGGAATTGCCTTCCATTTACTTGCTTTCCTGACAGCTACAATCTCCAAGAATTTAAATGGAAAGTCAATAGTCATCTCCTATCTCACTAACCTGCATCCTCTCTATTTCTCCGTCCACCCCACTCTCATCAGTATTCTCATCCTTCTCTTACCCACTTATTACCCACGATATGATTATAAAAAAAATATGTTCTCGAATACTTAAGATTTTCTGAAGGAATTAAGGTAGTTGATTTATTTTATATCAGTTGCTATTTATTTTGATTGTCACGGTCTGAGCAATCCCTAAAGTTGGATACTAATTGTAAACCAATATATGCCCTTTATCGTGAATTTTTCAGATAACGATGCGGAAATAATTAAACCTATTAAATAACTTTATGCCTATACATTGCAGTTTGTGTACGCTTCACAAACTGCAACACTGATTTAAGTTTGTATTGGAAGATTTCTGGAGGACCATCTCAAAATGTATTCCTTCAAAATTCTAGCATTTATATATGTGTTCAAAAATGAACTGAAGCTATCAAAACATAAAAATGTAATTACTAAAATTTAGCGCAATTAAACACAAGGAAACAAATTATAAGAAACTTCTGCACAATTGAACAGACATTAATATTTATGTTCAACAAAACTATCTTCTTAACTTTTAAGTTAGAGCTGAGAAATTTGCCAGGATTACATAGCATTTAAATGTTCTAAATCAAAGATGAAAACTTATTGAAAATAGATAGACAACAAAGTATAGCCCAAGAGAGTATTTTGTTTCGCATCACTCTACGATAAGCGCCCTTTTCCTGCTGAGATAAGGTAGATATTTTCTAACGATACGAAGCCGTATCAATGTTATCCGATAAAGGAGACTCGCGCATGAAACGTAAGACAATATGAAATAGAATTTCTAAGAAGAAGCTATTAAAAGATATGTTAAGAACGTTCCGAGAAAAGAAATAAACGAAGAGAAAATGAAAGAAATGACAAAGAAAAGTAGAGATAAGAGAAAAGAGTTTCAAAGCGAAAAATATTCCATTGAATGAAAGAAAAATATTCGAATGAATGAAAGGAAAACATTCGGATGAATGAAGGAAAACCTAGAAATGATACGAAAAACAGCCTGAGATGAAACAAAGAAAAATAAAGAACAGTGTAGGGAAAGATACAGAAAAAAAAGCGGTTAAATGGAAACAAAAGAAAATAAACATTGTATTTTCTTTCTCTCTCTCTCTCCCTCTCTCTCTCTCTCTCTAAATATATATATATATATATATATATATATATATATATTGTTAGATATAAGAGACAATGAATGCTTATTATGTTTAATCATGATTTTAGTCAATAATACAATAATCCTCATTCATACACACAGTAAAAAGAACCTTCAGATATTGGAGGCCATCTACATTAAATCCAAACAACCCACACTTAATAAAATTGCGCTTAAATCTGGTCAGAACACATTACATTGCATTTGAATAGATGGTTCTGTTATCATTTCGAGCTCTCACGCGATGTGACGTCATAGAACCGCATTACAAATTTACGAACTGTGTTTGCTATTTTTGGTAACTGTTATCATTGCGTAGCAAAGTTTTATGTCAACACAAGGTAAAATCCTCGCTGATGGTGGACGCTTTTATATTAACGTCCTTGTAACCTCTCTGAAGAGGGCTCATGTGAGCCGAAAGATTTGAACCAACATAATAAAAAATATCCAACTATTAACATATAGCAGACAATGAATGTATATCAATGAATGATTACACACGATATACATTCATTGTTTGCTATATTTAACATATATTTATCATATGAGAATGTTTGTCTTTATTTTCACCTGAAATTAAGCCAAAATACGATGTTTAGAACGGCTCATCATGAAACATAATAGACATTCATTGTCTCTTATATTTGTCAGTATATGTTTAGAAAATTGGCTGCTGCTTCGATACACTATATATATATATATATATATATATAGAGAGAGAGAGAGAGAGAGAGAGAGAAAGAGAAAGAGTGTGTGTGCAGTGAAGCAGCTAATAATTATTTAAACATATATTATGAAATATAACAGGCAGTAAACGTTATGTTTAATCATGAACCGTTCTAAGCCTCGAATTTTAGCTTTTATTTTGTTGAAAATAAAGATAAAATTTATCCAAAATTTTAATATTTTTATTTCGCTCATCTTAAGCTTTTGTCCATGTTCACAGTGGTTGTAGGGATATTAACATAACGATATTCACCGTTAAAGATTAAAAGCGATAATTTATTTCAACACAGAAAATATAATCTGTTACTGTAAATATCCTTATGATCATGTTCATAAAACCACTCTGAATATGGCTCATATGAGCGGAAACTAAAGACTAGCGTCAGAAAAAAATATCAAAATGTTAGGAAATTTTTGTCTTTATTTTCACCAGAAATCAAATCTAAATTACGAAGTTTAGAACAGATCATGAATACACAGGATATACATTCATTGTCTGCTATATTTAACAATATTTTTAATATATATATATATATATATATATATATATATATATATATATATATATATAACGCCACTGATGTGCAGGGGGCTACGTAAGAGTGAAAAGATTGGAAAAGAGAAAGCCGGAAACCACATCTTAAACAGGGAACAAGGAATGAGCCTCTTAATCTGTTCAATAGACGTGGGTGGAGTGTGAACCGGGCGATAGTTTAGTCTACTCCAATTGAAAAAAAAAATAAAAGTGAAAAGATTGTAAAAGAGAAAGCCAGAAACCACATCCTAAACAGGGAACAAGGGATGAGCTTCTACACCTGTTCAATAGAGGAGGGTGGAGTGTGAACCGGGCGATAGTTTAGTCTATCTACTCCAATTATATATATATATATATATATATATATATATATATATATATATCCAAGGGAAATCAGCAATTGTTAACAGTTTTGCCACACAAAATATTGACTTTAGACACACTGACTTCTGCTCGTGTGCTTAAATTTGGTATTATGTTTTGTAAATTCACATATTGTAGAAATGATATCTTCGATGAATACTGTCAGACATTTCTCCCTTCTATTTAATGCTTATTTTGCACCCATGTATCAATTTTTACAACACGTTATCGCAGCAGCACGATCCCTCTAATTAAATCAATACTATATTTATTCTCTGATGATCCGTGTCAAATTCAAATATCAGCAGTGACATATATATATCATACTAGCATCATAGCCCGTCATTGCCCGTTCAACTCCGAACATTTTCAATTAAATGATTAATGCAGTATGTCACGATTTCCGAGCGCTTGTAGTCGCCGCCTCACTTTCAAATTTAATTATATAAAAATAATTATACAAAAAAATTGTTGTTTAAAAATTGTTAAAAGATTCCATTAAAAAATACGTTTTCTTTTGTTTTGCGTAAACGTGGGTTGATGTTTTGTGTGACATTGTAAACAACATTGCGTTTGTTTTTGTTTCAAAATTACGGGGGAAAATATTGGTATGTTTTGTTGACTAAATGTAATACAGAAATTTTCGAAAAATATTTAAAAATGTAGACATGTAATTTTATAGGTAAACATTACATTAATTCCACACGAATTACAGACATTTGATTTTCTGCATGAAATATTTTTAGAAAAAAAAGCTTTAATTTTTGTTAATTTTATTTTCTGAAGTCTGAAATATTAAGTCTGAAAAGAAAATACTAAGATAATTAAATTAACGATTGGCACTTTTTTATATACATATTTTGCTTTTGTTTGAAAATACACTTTTTTTTAAAATATCTCTTTGTTCCGAAATTACGGGGAAAATATTCATATTTTTCTGTTGACTAAATGAATTTTTAAAACGTCGGAATAAAAATTAAATAAAAAAGGTTCATTTTTTTTTAGTCGTGATTGACACGTGCGATTTGATTTCTATGACGTAATGTAGCAACCATCTTCGATCTTAGACGTTTAACGGAGCAAATGCAAACTTTCGGCTCCATTGGTGAAAAAGTGCGAAATGGAAAATCACTGAACTTAAACTCAAAAAGAATGTGTCAACCTGGGTTCCTTGTAGCTATGTTTCCCTAGAAGTTTGAATGGCGTAGCTTAAAAAATGTAGGCGTGCATAGATCCCAGTCACACACAGACTCACAAATTGTTTTTATATATAGAGATTAAACATAAAACAGTAAATATAAAATGATTCGAAATGATATATAAGTGTTTATGGACATAAAAATTGACAGGTTTTTCATGCTCTGCAATTTAATATGAATATTTCTATCACTCTCACACAGAATAGAATATTTAATAATGCATTAAATATGACCAATGACCATATGTAGATAGTTTAATATGTAAAATAATTATGAGGTAGTGTAAAAAATACACATAAACAATGACAGAATATATATAGAAAATATTTCTGATGTTACTTGAAGATTCCATATTAGGTGTGGAAATGACAATCGATTGAAAAGTATATATTAAAACTGTCTCAAATAAAAAACAAAATAACACTCACACAACACACACACACACACACTCATTCATATATATATATATATATATATATATTGTGGGTATTTTGGCAGCATTTTTTCATTAATGCAGGTTTCGTTGAATAATATAGACAAGTTTTGCCTATTAATTTTGTGTAGGATCCGTTCATACCGTCTGATATACTTGATGGTGATGTCGTTGAAAGACAACAAAAAATCACAGTTTACTGTGTTAATATTTACTCTTTGATAATGGCTTATGTGAGTCGAAAGCTTAGACCTGATAAAAAAATGAAAAAAATGACTGTGATTTTTTGTTGTCTTTCAACGACATCACCATCAAGTATATCAGACGGTATGAACGGATCCTACACAAAATTAATAGACAAAACTTGTCTATATTATTCAATGAAACCTGCATTAATATATATATATATATATATATATATATATATATATCGATGAGGAATTTATTACTGCAAAATTTGTGAACGGTTATAATTTAGGTAATATATGGACAGAAATTGTTAAAGAATTTAAAGATACAGGATTAAAAATTCAAAAATAAGATTGGGAAGTTTCGTATTTTAAAACATAGCAATAAATATAGAGAACTGATGTAATTAATATGTAATGAATATGCACACAGTCTGGTTCCTCCTCACAGTAATATGATTGGCTGGTGTGAGCTATAAATTCCGACTAATGCGAGGACTCATAGAGGTCTACGTCTATAGGTCTAGAGTTAGAGTTCTACGTCCATACGCTTGTACTACTAGAAGTCTACAGGTCTTCGACCAGAGATCTACGACTATTGGTCTACGTTTGCTGACTACGCCTACGTCTCAGGATACTGCATACGACGAGTACCGTCCATTACATCTACGTACTAGATTGACCTATCCGGTTACATTTGCCTAAACCACTTAACCATTTACCTACCTCGAATGAGATATATATCCATTTTCCAGGAGATATCAAGAACAATACATACAAACCATATAAAAGATGAATATTAATCTTTTATATATTTAAACAAAACGCGTATTTGTAAGATAGTTTTATAAATATATGATATAATTCACGAAACAATTACAGTGTTGATAAAAATATAGAAAATATTTTCAGAACATACAGACAAAGAATTCCAGAAATCAGATAAAAAGCCTTCCAAAAAATATGTAGAATTGTAGAATTGTTCCTCGATTTAATTTTAATTTCGTGCATGTTCATTATCTGTTTTTTATTCTACCCACTGCATTGTAAGTTAGATCAGTTGGGGACCGTGTTCGAGAAAAAGAGCAAAATGACGTAATTCACTCAGCTAAAATTTTCTAAATGTATTTCTGTATTGTTTATATTTTGCAGATGATTCGGAAAGAGTGAGATGAGCCTCATAGGGATAACGATATTTTTTGGAGTGGTCACGACTGACGGTGACGTTAAACCACAATTCATCTTTTCACAGGGCGTCATACTCACCACAAAAGCCTACATCAAATGCTTTGAGGTGTTTGTGTTGCTCTGGTACAATTTGATGAGTGAAAAAGAACCTTTATATGGCAAAATAATTATGCATCCTACTACACAAGCAATATAGGCGATGTGCGTTGTGGTGCAGTTGATATAGGCTCGGAACGAGAAGTCGAGGAGCCGAGTTCGAATCCTAGTTGAATTTCTTGCATTCACTTACGCGCAAATACCCTTAGGAAAGGTATTAAACTGACTCTTCTCCCAGTTATGGGGTAATTAACAGAACAGATTGGTAATCGCAACCTACTGCGGGATAACCTTCTGCCCAGTCAGTCATGTCTCTTTCTAGACATGATCGCCCAAGCGTGTATCACGTATGACACTTAACCGACTGACTACACAAGCAAGAGAACACAGAAATGGCTATCAGACAATTTCTGTGAACACATCACCTCTTATATCTGGCCCCGTAACTCTCCATCCTGCAACACCCTTTATTAAAATATGTAGTGTGCATTTGAGAGAGAGAGAGAGAGAGAGAGAGAGAGAGAGAGAGAGAGAGAGAGAGAGAGCAATAAAACTCCTTGACACGTCAATGATGAACTGACGATGAGGATATTAGCAGCGTTCACAGCTTAAACAAAAAGAAAATCGAAATGAGGTGTAAGTGAATACTAAGGTGTATGAAATCCATTAATGTATAAATTCACTCTTTCGTATTGCAAGATATTTTTGTGTAATTTTCCAAAATGTATCTATTAAAATGAGATATCGTTGTTATTTTCAATTTAGGTTAATTTAAATGAAAATGTCCTTTTCATATAGCCTTACGAGAGCCAGGATTCTATATGACATTCTTTTATTTTAAAGTGCACAAAACCGTCTGCTCAAACACGTATATCCGCTAAATTTAAACTGTACAGTAATAAGAAATTATTTTATTCTATGAAATAGAAAATGAATATAAGATATATATATATATATATATATATATATATATATATATATATATATATATATCTTATATGAATATAAGATATATATATATATATATATATATATATATATATATATATATATCAACAAATTAAAATGTACCGAAATAAACTTTTAATAACTCTAACAATATTAGTAATAACAATAATAATGATACGTGAAAATAAATATAAAACTATTATCTTATGATATTGCAACCGATTGCATATTAATTAGAAATATGATGAAAAACTGAAAAACATAATAGGGGAAAATTTAAATCATTTAATAATAATGATCAAATAAAGCTCATCATATATTACAACAGAACATGAAACAATTGGCCACATATTCTCTAATAACCCGACAATCAAACAACTAAATCCTCTACAGAAAACAAATGTAGTGTTTCAACTTACATGCCCGTTCAGAGATTGTATCTCTGGTACTAATAATGAAATTCACTACATATTTTGGTTTTACTACAAACACACTCTCCCGTAGACTTATATATATACATATACTAGCAATAGAGCCCGGCGTTGCACGGGTGTAATGAAAGCTTTAAAACTAATCCATGCTCCTGGAGCTCAGACTCTTTGGACATTGGCACGAAAGACTAAAAAGCAATAGTTATTTCCAGTTAAAGCGAAACCGTAGACTGAAAGAAAAATGAATGTAAGTCAAATTTTGATTTCCTGGTATCGATATCAAATAAGATCTTTCGTCGTAAACTGAAATTTGAAGGCTAAATAAGTCCTCTGAGTAAATGGTATCATGGCTGAGACTAAGAACTACAATTATACCTACTTAGAGCCAAACCTGAAGCAAAAACTAAAATAAAAGGACTGAAAAAAATACAGACATGCAGGCAGATAAACAGACAGACACAAACATCTTGCCTTTTATATATATATATATATATATATATATATATATATTATCGATCTTCTGCACTATTGTAATAACTGCAACCTTGAAACCTCGGGATATCGTTTCTTATGTCTTTGTCTATGACTGTATCAATTTTGATTAAAATCAGACCACTCCTTCTATAACCATATTTTTTCGATTATCAATTTTCGATATATATCGGGGGTACCTCGACACAAAATCGAGCTAAAAACACTCGCAGACACTTATAGTACAACTGTGTAAATTTTCATAAAATCAGTTCAGCCGTTTCAGTTTCTATAGGTAACGGACACACACTCACAGACAGACACACACACACACACACACACAAAGTTCCATTTATAAATAAGTTTAGATTATATATATATATATATATATATATATATATATATATATATATATTGGAGGCCATGTACATCAAATCGAAACAACCAACACTCAATAAAATCAACTTTAAAACAGGAAATAACATATTACATTGCATTTGACTAGATGGTTTTGTTGTCATTTCGCGCTATCTCGCGGTGTGACGTCGTAAAACCGCATCGCAAACTTAAGAACTGCGTTTATTATTTTTAGTAACTATTACCGTTGCCAAGCGGAGTTTTATGTCAACACAAAATAAAATCACCGGTGATGGTGGATTTTATAATCTTTCAGTTTGAACGACCTCACTGAAGATCTTGTGAGCCGAAATCTTAGAAGAAAACTATTAAATAATTATCCAAATGTTGGAGAATTTTTGTTTTTATTTTCGTCTGAAATTAAAGCAAAAATACGACGTTTAGAACGGCTCATGATTAAACATAATAGACATTCATTGTCTCTTATATTTAACAGCATATGTTTAGAAAATTACTTGCTGCCTCGATATACTAAATATATATATATATATATATATATATATATATATATATATATATATTATATATATATATATGTATGTGTGTGTTATAACGGCGCTTTACGCTAAAACTGCTGATCTTTCAGTAATTTACTGATAAGGAAGCATTTATGATGAGCATATTTTACTCCTATATTAGCATATAGCTTTAATAGAATTAAAAGTCAACGTAAAAAGTGAAAAAAATTAATATAATGCAATTAAACAAACTACATTTAGGGTCGATAAAAAGAAAGGCAATAAAAAATAACAATTAAGAATTTACAAACCCTATGCCACTTAAAAAACAATGAATATAATTTACCACCCTAAATATTCAAGAAACAATGCCAACAAAAAAACAAGTACGCTATAAATTAGAAAAACAAACAAACAAATAAAAGGTAATCAATTTTCCCCACCATAAAAAGTACCAATTAAACAAGTATAAATAATTATTTACATAAAAGATTAAACCAAAATTTATTTAAATACGGAAAAACGTTAAGGAGAAAGATTGAAGACATCATCATAATGTTTTTTCGAATATCGGTATGACTGAATCATTCGTTCACTCATTTAAATGTCATACGTGATACACGCCTTGGTCGATCATGTCTCGAAAGAGACATGACTGACTGGGCAGAAGATTTTCCTGCGGTAGGTTGCCATTACTTTCTGTGGTAGACTGTTTGCCAGCCAATCTTATATTCAGCCCATAACTGGAGGGAAGAGACGGATTAATACCTTTCGCAATGTTATTTGTGCGTAAGTGAACGAGAGGAATTCAATTGGAATTCGAACTCGGCTCCTCGATTTGTCGTTCTGAGTCGATATTCACTGCACCACAAGGCACATTCGTGAGTGAATCATCACTGCTCTTTTAAATGTAAGACCTCTTTACAATAATTATCTCTCTTGTTTCTCTGTCTTGTTGTCTGTCTGTCTCTCTCTTTTTCTTTCTCTCTCTAAAATAATGTTTTATAACTTAGAAATAAATTTTCTTAAGTAGTTTCCTCGTATGCTGTTCAGACAGTGACCCAATTTGCAATTTCGGCGTGTTGTTCTCTCTCCTGTGTTTCTGGTGTATTTCTTCATTCTCACCTCTCACTTTCACTTCAGTCATTGCGACTTCAGCCGCTACTTTATATCGTTGCTAGGGAGGATGAATAACCATAGCGATGCCTTCGATTCAATAACAAGGAAGGCGGATCTTAAAGCAGCTGTTGATAAAGTCGGCCAAGCTCCTCCTGCTACACTTACTGATTTTCTTAAACATAAAATTTCAACAGCATTTTTTTTTTCATGTTCGGGCTAGGAGCAACTAACAAAAATTGCGAAACAAAAATGATCTGTATAGGTTAACTCCCTTTATAAGTGGACATGATCACTGCAGCTATTTTTTCTAAACCAAATTCTTTAAACTATTCTTGCTATCAGGGGCAAGACGTGTTACTCTGCATCTACGTAATGCTAGCACTTGCAAAAAATTTAAAAACATATGTGAAAAAATCACTCGGTTACTTCTGGAAAATATGCAGTAGTGCCGGCAAATATTGTCTATAAATTCTTTGATGGACGAATGCAAAAGATTTTTGATATTAAGTCAAATAAATAATAACAAAAGTTATCGCATTTCAGAAACATCCCATGAGCTTGACAGAAGTTTAGAAAATCAGACTACCATATTTAAATCGATGCAGGCAATGCTTTCTTATAAAAAGTTCCAACGAACACACACACACACACACACACACACAGGTAAATTATCGCTTATTATATTTGTAATTTTGCGCATGCAATGTTGTCATTACTTTATTATTTTGAAGACTGCTTTATATAGTATGGTCAGTTGGGCACCGTTTGTGAGAAAAAAGATCACCATGAAACAATCCACTCCACGGAAAGGTGGGGAGAGAGCTAGAGTCCAGTGGTTAGTAGATGAGTATTGACATTGCATTTAAATTTCTGGAGGTTGTAGCCGTCAGGAGAACAAGAATATGGGAGCGAGTTCAACAGGCGGTAAGTGCGAGAGAAGAAGCTACAGGAGTAGAATTGTCATCTGCATTTCGCTAAACTAACTGTGAATGGGTGGGACCCAGTGGCCAATCTGGTTGCACGATTAAACACCTGTTGAGGAGGTACCAGTGACTTAAGTTCGTTGGAGAAGAAGCCATGAAATATTTATAGAACAGACAAAGGGAGGCCACATTTCGTCGGTGGGGAAGTGGCAATAGTCGAGCCGCCAAGTCACATTACTGATTCTCCTTTGGAGCCTGTCGAGAACACCGAGATGAACGGCAGGGGCGCCTGACCATATATGGAAGCATTATTCCATACACGGACGAATTGTTGATTTGTATATATGCAGGATGGATTCAGGCGGGAAAACATCCTGGCCCGACACTGTTACACAACCTTCTTAGCAGTGGATTTAGCTATGGACTCGATGTAGTGGTTCCATTTGAGATCAGAAGAGAGGGTAAGCCCGAGGAGGCGCAATATATTGCTCTCAGGGAGAATCGCTTGGTCCATGTTTATGGGAGGCAGGAGAGGTTGCCTGTGATGATTGACAGACAACAGCTTGGTCTTAGACGCACTGAAATTGACAAGCCACTTCTAGTCCCAATTCACGACAGAGGGTAGATCCCGGTCAAGGTTAGCAGCGAGATTAGCTTTGTCCGCCAAGAAGGAGAAAGAGAACAATGTGCAAGGCGATGGTACGTCCGGGTCGATTTGAAGATTCCCCCATTGCATTTTAGTGTGTCGTCTCGCTGCTCCCATCTGACTGGCTGACTGACACTGACCGAAGCCTTTTATAGTCATTGAGAGTTTTCGCAATGAATCGCTAATTCTTCTCAAGTCTTGCACATCACTTCCATTAGGTAGGAAATTAATTTAACATCTCGCGAAATCTGGTTTAGAAGTTTTCTTTAATCACACGGTCAATTGTTTTTCTATTCGGCAAAACCAGGATTTTACAGGTCATGGTGAAATTTTGTAAACGTGAAGAAGAAAGTTGCTTTTAATTCTCAATTTTCTGTCCACTACAAATCCTTTTTATTATTATGTATGGGTCATAGCTAAGCAAAAAATAAAGAAAACTCTTTGTAATAAATTTACTGAAGGCAATGGTTATTTCAGTGTTGACCAACTTAAACAAGAGAACCGTCTAATAAATTCCGAATTTAATCCATTTAGATAAAAATTATAAGTGAAATGTTATATATATCCATTTGTAAACGAGTTTTTATGTAACCTAGATTTCTACTATGTGGTGTCGTCAGGCGATTTGCATTAAATTAATTTAACAAAAAAGCTAAGCAATTATATATATATATATATAAAGGTCATCCACATACATGCTTGGATAACAGCTCATCAGTGTGGCTAGACACATCTACATGATTCTGGTCGGGATCGAAACTCAACTGATTTGGTTTCTGTCTAAGTCTCTACCACCTAAGCCATAGACGTATGGAATACGGGACGGGAAATTTTAACTTGTTGTATATAAGCAGTGTATACACACACGTCAGTCACCGAATGAACTCAATTTCTTTTGCAGAGTAATGCATATATCCCAGGAGTGGATACTTTCTTTTTATTTTCTTCTCTAGAGAGCTCATTCCTAATGAGAGCATAATATATTAACCATTCACATACAAGCACTTTTTTTCAAGTGAACGTCCGGTGTATGAAATTCTTGACTTTCCCATTATAAATTTGGTCGGTGATGAAGCAAGTATTCATCGCGGAAATGATTATACGATAAATATGACTTTCGAAATGTTATTTGAATCTGTATGTATATATATATATATATATATATATATATATATATATATATATATATACACATCGATATGTATATACATTGTCACCTAGGTAAAAAACACCAATACACACAGAAATTTACTTGTGTTTATGTCGTTCCGTGTGCGTTCATGTGAAAGTGAAAATTGAAGCCAACCCTCAGGGGCAACTGCTTCCTGCATGAACGCAACCTCCAAGCCTGACGTTTGCATTCAAGCATGAAACAGCCTGTCGCCTTTGTGATTTGATTTCATTGTCCTCTTCTGTATTTACGTAAGTTCTATCCCTGATACTGACAACTTTATCCCCTAAATATATGATACGGTATAACTATATTTGAACATCAGCACTACCAACCATAATTATTAGGCCACCCAAGTTTGAAATAATAAAATGATGCGTTTCATAATATTTTTAGTATTTATTTCCAAGTGGATAATTCTAAATGAAAATAGAACGATTCTTTTGTTATTATTAGTTTTAACAAGGCAGCCAGGATCCCTTTCATTCGCCCCGCCAATAATAAGAAGAGACTAGCATAGGAAAGAAAGCACACAATCTGGACACCAGAACAGTTCATTTGATTGACATATTATTGTGCTCCTTTCATTTAGAATTATCTACTTGCCAATAAATACTAAAAATAATATGGAATATACCATTATTCTTTAAAACTTGGGTGGCCTAATAATTATGGCCGGTAATGTATATATATATATATATATATATATATATATATATATATATATATATATATAGTCATCCGCAGACAGATCTGTTTCGCTGTGCCACAGCTTATCAATACGGTTGGACTCCGATTGAAATCCGACTGAATTCGCATCAGTCCGCGATTCTACCTCTGAGCTATAGGCGTTCGGTAGAAGGAGGCATACAAGTTAGCGTGTATATTATCATTATACGCGCCCAATAGCCAGAGTGCTCTAATTCCTTTTACTATATATATATATATATATACATGTGTGTGTGTGTGTGTGTGTGTGTGTGTGTGTGTGTGTGAAATTACAATTTAAATGTATCTATGCATATCTGTGCGTGAGGGCATGTGTTGTGTATTGTGTATGTGAAAACGTAATTTCGTTTTGTGCGTGTAACATCCATCATTATGGAGAGACAAGAAAGCTGACCTCAATTTTGGAATCAAGATTTTGATTTAATTGGTGCTAAAACTACAGTGCGCGACCCAAACGTGAATCCTTACAACATGTTATGGGAGATTTTCTTTTGCTTTTGAACCTTTCTACGCTAGTGATGTTTTTTCAAATAAACGTAACAAATGCCTTTCTTCTTTGGTATCTGAGTTGGTAGAAGACAACTTTGATCTTTCTTAGTAAAACCTTTTTCAGTTTTATCTTACACTTTCCGCTGACAGGTTAGGGTTGACTGTCGTGCTGAAATGAAATTCCAAATTTTCTTCAATGAGAAGCTTTATTTTTACATTTTTCAAAGAACAATTTGCATATTAAGACTGAGATCTCTGATAAACTTTAATAAAAATGTAGTTATCTTTATTCAATCAAATTTAAAGTGATTTTAATGATATATTTGATACTATTTCCGTTAATTGATTAGATTTCATACACATTTCGAGATAACATAACTTATGATGAAGGATATTTTCTTCCATTTTTGGATGGTTTAATTATTATAATAATTTATACTAATTATTTTTAGTCATTCTTTGCATTGGGTTCTGCCTAGTTGTTTGGTATTATTGATTTACATTTATCAGACGTTGATCGTTGTATTTTCTTATTTTATTTGTGAAAGGCTGAAAAATATATGCACGAACTGCACTGAATTTTGACGGATAACAAATTAACCAAGGATATATTGTAAAGCATGTGGCAATATCAATGCTGAGATTTACAAAAAGCATTTTCAGCAGCATGTGGTACCAAGATTACAACATAATCTTTAGAAATCTCCTATTTTCATGCAGGACAATGCATATTGCCGCAAGGTTCAGAAGGTTATTGCTTTATTTGAAGAAGAAGGAATCGCCCTAATTAAGTGGCCAACCCAGAGTCCCGACCCGAATCCCATAGAAAATGTTTGGAAGATAATTGGAGAATGGTCTTAGAAAAGAAACCCGAAAAGCCAGCATCACCTGTAGGAAATATTGAAAGAAGAATGGGACGAAATTACTGCTGATTTTTGCAAGAAATTAATTTGATTCTGTGGTCGACGATGCAGAGAAGTCATTGAAAATAAGGGGATGTTTACCAATTATTAAATTTTGTTGATATTTTGTTCATTATCAAGTTTTAACAAGATCGTTCCTTAACTTTTGTCCCGTAGCTTATTTCCTTTGTTCCACTTAATCTTTATTTAAAAAACTATTATGTAATTTGTTGTAACTTTTATTTATATTTATGCATTAAGCTCTAATATTAATTCAGTAAAAGTTTCATTGCTAATCAGACATTCCTTTTAAAAAATACACATATTTATGTCTTTGTTGATTCAGTTTCTTATATTATGGCCGCTACCATATATATATATATATATATATATATATATATTGTAAAAAATAAAAGCCAATGAATGTCTCTCATATTTAATCATGAGCCGTTCGAAACATATTTTAGTTTTAATTTCTAGTGAAAGGCAACAATTGTCCAACATTTGGATACTTTTTATTTAAAAAAACAACTCTTCTATGCAAAGAATAATTATGTCAACAAAAATAGCAATATCATATTTGATAGTGAATATATTTATGTTATGTACATACAACCTTTCTTTTAACGTCTCATGGGAACCGAGAGCTTATATCAAACACAAGCGTAATAAAAACTATCTAACTTTTGGAAATCTTTTTTAATGGCAAAAGCGATGGTTAGAACAACTCATGATTAAACATCATATACATTCATTTCCTGTTTTATTTAATATATGTTTAAATAATTATCTGCTGCCTCAATATGCATTATATATATATATATATATATATATATATATATATATATATATATATATATATAAAAGAAAGAATGAGAAACCGCAGTAAAAAAGAGAGGTCAATCAAAAAATTAACCTTTCGTCTTTCTTTTCCATTACATGATTTCTCATCTTGTTTTATGATTTTTCTTGTCTATTTCTTTCCCCACTTTTTAATGTCTTTTTGCCTCATACGAAAACAACCAAAAAAAATAAAAGGTAGTGTAGTACTCTTAATTTTTTAAATAAAAGCTTTATTACCATCATTATTAAATACATTGATGAGACATTGCTCTTTCAATAGCGATACAAAATGTAAAATTTTGTAATAGTAGTCTGCACATTTTAAGGTAGTTGTTATGATTTCGTTACCAACTTTTTGGGTTCGATGGGTCCAGAAATAAAAGACACACAGACAGTAATGTTAACCGAATATGTTACAAAGACAGTAGTACAAACATATACCAATATTCAATTATTAGCCTGAACTTAGTAGGGCTGTTAAAGTTATCTCCTGGAATAGATTCCGCTCTCAATCTCTATTCAAATCTCTAAAAGTAGAACAGCTACTTTTAAATAGTTCGGAAGAGTTCAATGCGTCATATGGATTAGACACCATAACACCGCGCCATCTATGAATTAACTCCACAGGAGTTTTATTATATATATTTCATTTGGATTCAGGACGAAAACAAATTATCTTTTTACACGGGCTGTTCCGGGCCGCTTATGTTATTGGGATGTCAAAACTATCACACATAACATACATTAATTTTTTACCTTCAGGAAGATTGATGTCAGGATCGTCCGACAGGCCTTTCCTTATCTGATGTAAGTGTCTTTTTGAGGGAACTGTGAACATTTAATTTAGGTACCACCAGTCAAATCGATGACAAAACAGTATAGTATGAATAAGAAAGGTCCCAAATTAAATAAAACAAACGTTTTCCATCAAAATGTTATTATTATTTTTAAGAGGAATGATCAAAGTAAATTTTAATTATATTTTCATTTTTTTGATCCCTTGTAACATTTGTAAAAAAAAAATTGTTTTGATTTGAGTTAACGGCTAAAGAAACATTACGACTGTTTTATAATAGAAACGTTGTATCACCCACTTTTTTGGTGGCAAACACATTCATTTGGAAATTCTCGCAAAAACCAAATAATTGTCGGATTTTAATGATATTTCCAGTACTCATTCACAAATAAATGAAATTATTTTTTAAATTATTATTTCTTAAGAGACTTGCTAAGTATATTTTTTTAACCTCTGTTGCCCCACCTCCGCGTAATTCCATGAAATTTTAATAAATTTAATTGGTCTCTAACTTTTGTTTTATTAGTTCAACGCAGGACTCATTGGGGAATATAAATCATCATTTTCTTTTTTTAATGTTTGCAATCATTATCCGAAAATCTTCGCCAAAGAGAAAAATAAAAAATGCAATAAAACTCTGATATAATTTAATTTAATAAGCTTTTAATTGCTGGAATAAATAATAACTAGTAAGGACATTATACTCTGAAGAAAAAAAAGTTTTTGATTAATAATAAAATTTTAAGGGAAATTTTTTCGTGTTTTTATTATCAAAAAATATAATAATATACAAAGATTTAAAAATACTGCTAAAATCTTCAATGAACTGATTGCGGCTAAACTTTTTAGTTAAGAATGGATAATTATATTTTCTATCTAAAATTGAAAAGTTTAATAAAAACCTGTTCTGCAGAAATATTTTTAAATAATTAAAAACAAAATTTATGTGTAAATATGTTTCTTTTGATTAAGTACGGTGTTTCATTTGATTAATTAGATGTACCACAGGAGTCATTACATTTTTCCATAAAATAGAATTAGTTATTTTTACCATGCCTTAAACTTAATGATAATTTATTAATAATATGAAAAATACATAATAAAAATATTAATAAATAACATAATATAACTTAGTTCGGTTATTTTCATTACATTCTTTCTTATTAAATTTAAACTATTTTAAAAGAAATTTAAATTTTTAAATTTTTATTTATTCAGAAAGCATATTCAAATGTCTGGCTATAAATCTAAATTAAAATTTTATAAAATATTATATAATTGCTTAAAATATTTAGTTAAATTTTTAATTTTACTATTTAGTTAAAAACGAAAAAAAAGAAATTAAAATTAGAAAATTGTATGTTTTAACCTAATTGAAACTTTTGGCTGTTAACCTTAGCGTTCTTGACACCTTTCGGCCGTCATAAATCTTTCGTCACCTCGATAACGCAGTTAAAAGTGGGCTACTGTAGTTAATTTTTTTCTGACAATAAGCAATTATTACTTGCTAGATATTAGATAAAGGTAGGCTTCAATTTTTAAAAATAACTTAAATCACGTGTCAGCGAGGTACATTTTATTGTTGCGAGATTTTTAAAACATAAATTTGGCAACCGTTTACGTAATGTGTTGATCCATCAAAAATGGAGGGAAATTAATTTTTCTTTCAAAACATAAAGATTTTATATTAAAATCAATATATATTTCGGTTTAAAATGCACCAGCCTATTTTCCTTAATGTAATTAAAACTTAATCTGTTGGTTTTCAATTAAAGTTAATTGTAAAACCTGAAGATAATATATTTATTTTTAAAACTTAAATTTAAATTTAGGTATCGAAAATGGTTAGAGGTACCTAATTTATTTATATAAATCATATTTCCTACTCTGTTGTCAATTTTACCTAATACCCTGTAACATTAGTTATCCAGCTATATTCTAAAAAATCGTTCTTTACGGGTTGGTAGCGTTTTGTAGGTACCGTGTTTGTTCGTCCAGGTTTGTTTGTTTGGAAAGTAGTTTGTCGTAGCACGCCTAATTTTACGCGCAATCATTTCGTCGGATAGGGTTAATGATGATGATGTGTTGTTGTTCACTCTTATTCTGTAAACCTAAACGAACTGTTGTAGTACTTTTTCTGTGGGTGTTCCCCTAGCCTTTTCAGGGCTTTTTTTAGCGTGTCAACAAAACTCTCGGCCTGTTCTTTGGACCATTGTTGATATGGAGCAATCGTAATATGATTGATTTGGAAGGTATTAAAAAACTTATTAAATTCGCCGTACGTAAACTGTGTTCCATTTTCTGACACTGAACAATCGACTACCCCAAATCTGGCAAACAGTTCTTATAGAAAAATTATTTCCACTTCTGTAGTGGGATTTCTACATCTAAGATCTTGAGGCTACTAAGAAAAGCTATCAACTACTATAAGATAGTAGAATCCGTCTAGCGGGCCATCAAAATCCAAATGAATTCAAAGCCACTGTCGGTCTGTTTTGGGCCAAGGACTATATTTGACTGGAGGTTCCTTCGCTGCCAAGGTACAGTCTTTACGGAATTTTACTATATTTTCGATATCCTTTTTCATGTTTGGCCAGTATACATAACTGGGCATAAAGTTTTTCCTCCTTGTAATATCTTGATGACTCATATGGAAGTCCTTCTGTTATCTTATTTGCATTGTTGTGGAAATGACAACTAGCTTACTATATAATAGTGCTTAGTCGCATAAAGAAAAATATTCGAAGTCTGTTCTTTTCAAGAATTTTGATTTTGGTTTGCCTGATAAACGCATAGTTTACAGCTTCTTGTTTTATATGGTAGAGAGTGACAAAAACTTCCATCACTGTGCTGCACATTTCTATTCGGAGAGAAGCAATCACGGTATCTTCAAGAAATTCTCTGTGTTCTGAGAATAATTTGGACAGTCCTGCGGCACAGTAGAGTTTCGTAACGGTATGAACTCTATTTTAAAGTTGTAATTTAAAAGAATTGTCCTCCATTTCTGCAGTCTTATTCCTGTATGCACGCAGACCATTTTTGAACCGAAGAATATAAGTAGCGGTTTATGGTCCGTTTGAAATAAAGTGTCTACTGTGAATGTAGCGGTGAAACGTCGTTACTGCGAAAATAATCACTAATAACTCCTTTTCAATTCCCGTGTAGGAACAACCGTCCTCAAAGCATGGGCTATTGCTTCTTGAGGTCCATCTGATATCTTGTGCATAATAATGCATGTTCCAACGCCATACGAGCTGGTGTCGTTGGGTTATAGAAACAAGTCCGACGTTAACAGTTTATTTTTTATAATGTTTCTTGGCATTTAGGTATCCACTCCCAATTTTTATCTATTATCAATAGTTCGGTTAATGAAGCACGTAAGTTGTGCATACTCGGTATAAACGCCTGATAATAATTTGTCAATCCTAAAAAACTTTGCAAAATTTTCGGGAGCTGGAAGGTCCTTGATTGTTATAGCATCTGGTCTTATGCCATCATTATCGAAGATGCGTCTTTAGTATTCAACTTTTTTCATAAAGAAATCGCATTTGGATTTTTTCGATTTAGACCTATACTCCTGAATTCTTTCGAAAACTTTATGCACATGTTTTTTATGCTGTTTTACATTTTGTCTGATCATTAAATGTTATACAAATATTCAACCGCAAAGTCAAAATCGATCATCATAATTTCAATCACTTGTTGGAAAATTGCCTGCGCAAAATTTTCCCCCAACGGTAGACATTCGTACTTGCACAACCCAAGAAGAGTGTTGATACACAACAAATTAGAACATTCTTCATCCACCGGTATTTGCAGATACGCGTCACTGGGGCCAAGATTTTGAAAAAGATTTCTCCCATTTAGTTTCGAGAAAATTTCATCCGGTCTATGTAAAAAGCATTAGTAGTCATTGAGTGCTATATTAAGTGCCGTCGAGAAATCGACGCAAAGCGTATTTCGTTTGACTTTTTCTTCACATAGACGGCCGGTGAAGCCTATTAACTGTACACAATATTTGACAAGACACCGGTTCTTTCTAGTCTATCGAGTTCCCTATATATTTTTCGTTAAGAGTTAAAAACTTCTACCGTAGAATTCTCCCCCCACCGTCACAGACCTGGCCATGGTATTAGTTCTTAGGTTTGTTTTCCCAACTTTTTTCAAGTGTGTAGATTTATGATTGTTAAATTTGAACCAGACTCCAACTGCAGTTTACTATTTTTATTTAGGATTTGTACTTACACTCTCTTCCAAATATTTCACCCGTCTTGTTCATCAGCGTTTATGTTTTTTAGGCATCTTTTAACTTTTTTCTCGCCTGAAAACGTGAGCCTTTGTACCTGATAAGGTTACAATATAGACATTTTTTTATTCCGCTAAGAACAGTTTTTAGACCAATGTAATAATCCACAACCGAAACATAGGTTGGGAACCAAATTGACTTGTTCATTTTTTGATGGTTTGATTTAGGGAGAAAATCATTTTTTTTCCTTTTGGTGCACTTTGCTTATGTGAACTATGCCAGATACATCGATATTTTTCGAATCTTGGCGTAAGTTTACGAAATTTTGACACTCGTACGCTGTTTGTTGGAGAGTAAGTTTGGCTCATTTTTCAATATATTTAGAACCCTAAGTCTAATTTAAGCGCCTTTACCTGAAACGAGTCTCTGAACAAAGATTAGGCACTTGAAATTGTTTGCACACAATTTTGACAGTTTGAAATAGTCACAATTCTTTTTCATGACCAACACGAATGTAGTGAAATATTCTCTATCCTTTCTGGTTAAATTCATACATTTCCATCGCTTTAGAAAGAGTGACGTTTCAGGATAATTTTTTTTTAAACCAGATTAATTTATGCAATATCTGGCGTATAAATCCTCGAATCTTCCAATTTACGAGGCGAAAAATATATCCTCGTTCGGAGAATATGTAAAAGTGTTTATTGCTCCACAGATCATGTTTTGTGAAAAAGCATTTTCGTTTTTACTAATATGACTAGAGTTTGCCAATTAAGCAAAATTCTTTGCTCTTGCTGAATTTGAAGTAGAATTTCTTCGAATATCTGATGTCTGTTTTTCAGGGTTTTTTTTAAATTCAAGCTGTTCTTTTTCAGCTTGGTTTTGACATTCAAGCTGTTCTTGTTTACTTTGATTTAAAAATTCAAGTGGTTCATTCGCAGTTTGATTTTGAACTTCAAGTTGCTTTTCTTGCCATTTAAGTTGCCGTTAGTTTTGATTCTCTTGCCATTTAAAGTCACGTTGATTTTGCTGTATAAGTTAGAACTTAAAAAAAATCGAGCAGGGTGGATTTAAATTCATCCATATTTATACGTTTTTTTTTTTAAATAACCGAATACAAATTAAATTCAAATGAAAAAAAATTTTCTTAGAATAACAAAGCAAAAAAAACATTAGTTTCTTGCTCAGTAAAAGAAAAATGGCAGTAAAGTAAATGAATTATAACAAAAGTGAAGGCAGGGATAGGCTAGGAACACATTCACTCGCATTCACTCGCATTCACTCGCATTCACTCACATTCACTCACATTATTTAGGTGCACAAAAAGAGGGTTCGCAGGAAACCACCTCGTTGTAACATAAGGAACATAAAAATAGAAAATAATACTTGCTGCAGTTACCCAGCTTTTGCTGAAATTTGTCGATATGAAACGCTTTCTATAAGAACCGATTTTCATCTTGAGCTGATGCTCAGATGCCGATAAGAATGACGTTCATATCGCAAGATTTTCTCTATGCGCAATGTCCTAATCACCATTCGTTCTACGGCTAACAACCTCAGAAATACCATCCGTTTCGCCTCAGAACACGGGAGAAACGTTATCGCACGTATACGGGAGATCGATGGACACTTGCTGTTCGGAAAGGATACGAGCTGTCAATTCGGCGACACGGTCCCAGACAAAGCACACCTGAGGACAATGTTAGAAGGCGTGCTCGACAGTTTCTTTTAAACCAAGGTCACTCCGATGACAGTCGGGCAAATCCGTCCCACCTCATCTGAAGGCATGTCATTGAGAGATATGTCGTTACGAATTAATCGCCAGGTAAGCGAAAACTCAGTGTTACTGAGGTAACTCGCTGCTGGCGTCCACATCGAAAAATAGCAGAACTCGGTCACCGACAAGCCGTACAGGGTCCTTCGTCGTGACCCATTCCACTATTAAACCATGCAAATGTCTCCGAGGCCAAGAAAGGTCAGTGGACCGAGTAATGTCACGCAAAGCCTTTCGACACTCGATTAGACACTTTGATTGATTTCGTGCTCTACGTTTGCGCTTAGCTCTCGAAACGAGAAGAGTGATAGTAACGATAGTGAAGTCATTACTAACACTCTCCTCTGTCAACACGTGGCATACGTAAGACAAACGTTAGGCGTGTCTACGACTCGCCACATGTGGCATTCCCAGTCACACTTCATCAGAAGAGACATCCCTATTGACCTGATGCTTGCGTCCCCCCCCTACAAGAAGGTAAACAACAAACGCTCGATCGCCGTCTTATTCATCACAGAGAAAGAGTACCGACAACCGGAAAAGAATGATGAGAAAGACGTATGTGACACACGCTTTAGCCCTCTCTTCATGGACAACCGCTGTTCAAGACACATCTGGACCGACGATCCGACCTTTGCCGGGATCTCTAATCAATTCATTCTGCAGCTTGTGGTCCTTCTAAACCACAATCCAAGAATTTGAACGGTTCTTTCAGTTCAACTTCAGGGGCTCGGAAGTGCGACCTCTTTCCAGGCGACATCCTTAACTGCACAAGTCTGCTCGGGTCTCAAAAGAATCTCGGCAACAGACTGCAAACGCTCCGTCAGGATCTTAGCCAAAACCTTAAACACCAAACGCCCTTCACCTTTTTAACAGCCTGATGAAACTCTTGGAGAAATGGTTGGGCACAGAGGCCTGCGGGAAGCGGTTGTTAAACACCACCGTCAAAATTGGTACGTAGATGTGGGACAAACTTAACAACGTGTTCTTCTACCTTCCACCACTACGAACAATCTTCTTCCTCGGCAAAACAGTATGTCGTGGATATTTTGGTATTCTTTGTGGTTTAGCATTAATTGTAGCCAGAAATTGTAGCAAGCTTCTGTTGGCATTCTTGTCTTGAAGACAAACGTTACCACAACATCAACTGCCCCAAACTGGGCAAAGAAAGCTTCCACATGTTCGCTTGAAATATCAATTGGCACACTTTATGTACACCAATCCGAGTACGACGTGTGCCCGTGTACTCGGCTTGCTGCCTAACATTTTTTTTGTTAGAATGCTGCCTACCAGATTTTTCGAATCATCTTCTGATAGTAAAAGTACGTCTCACATGGCTCGGGAGCACTTCGCCACTATTTGTGGCACAATTTCGAGGCTCTTCAGTGCCTCATACATTATCTCCCTGCTAATTGCAAAAGATGTTCTTGTCTTGACATCGGTTGTAAGCAGGAAGATTCTCTTAACTGAGACAACATTCAAAGATTCAGGAATGGTAACAAACATTGTCCTTGATAAATCCTTTTTACTACTCTCCCATCCAGTCCTAATAGGCCATGTTTTTTTTTCAGGTGCCAAATTCCAAACCACCGGTGTTTGTAACACCGCTGGTTACAAATTTTGCTAGGGAGAAGCCCTCATTTTGGTCTCACCACAACAAGACAAAGTGTAAAACAATGTTTAATAAAAAGCACAAGTACCGATACAAAACTAAATAAATACGATTATTGACGTATTAAAACAAATCAAATCACTTATTTACAAAAGGATTCTAGCAAAACAACGGCTATCTGCTGGATCAGAATCTGCTTGAACTCTTTCCGCTACACTTCTCTACAAAGCAGAAACGATTATATATTTCGGAAGAGTTCAATGTGTCATCTGCGTAAGTTACCATCACAATAATAATTAATAAGATATATTCATTGCTCCACTTTTATCTTGAAAACTGTTTTAAATTAATGTTTTGAACGCTGGAATAATTTTCTTCATTCTTATTGGTTTGAATATATATATCTATATATGTATATACTATAGACATCTGCAGACAGATCTGTTTCGCTGTATCACAGCTCATAAGTACGGTTAGACTCCGATCGCTTCATAAACCAGAATTGAAACCCGACCGAATCGGTGTCAGTCGGCGATTCTACCACCAGACCACGAGCGTCCGGTATAAGTAGGCAGAGCTTTTAGCGAGTATATCATGACACATGCCCAATAGCTAGAGGGCTCTAAATCATTATTGAATGAGTGATGCGTATATGCCGGGGTACCTACTGTTTTCAAAGTCTCCCACTCTTCCAGAGTGCTCAATCAGGGTGAGAAAGATATTTAATTTAATCGATATTCTTAGCTAAAACAAAGATGTCATCTATATATCTTACATATATAGAGGGTTTATTGTTGTCATTAATTATTTTATTTTCTAGATTTGCCATATAATAATTAGAAAAGAGGGGACCTAAAGGAGATCCCATCGCAATACCATCTATTTGTGTATAAATATTGCCTAAGGGATCGTGAAAGGGTACTTGTGTGGTGCATGCTAATAATAGTTTTTTTAATATAGTAGGTTTAATATTGATTGATGGGAGAGTAGCATGGTTGTATACATCACGGATAATGATGTCAATTGTTTCCTGGACGGGAACATTTGTGAATAAGTTTTGGACATCCAAAGATGCAATCATTTGATTATTAGGTTTTACGGAATGGAGAATCTGTAAAATTTCGTCCGTGGAGTTAATACTATATTTACCAGGAAGATAGGGAGTAATTAGTTTGTTAAGTGTTTTGGAAAGGTTATATATCGGTGTGGGTATTTGAGAAATGATAGGTCGGAGGGGATGATCTTTTTAATGGATTTTTACATTTCCATAAAAGTAGTCGTACTGATAATCACCTATAATCTTTTGAAGTTTATAGGATCCTATTTCAGCATTGTTTGCAGTAATAAGTTTATTAATATGTTTTTTAAGTTGGGTTGTGGTATTACTAGTTAATTGTAGGTCCCCTCTTTTCTAATTATTATATGGCAAATCTAGAAAAGAAAATAATTAATGACAACAATAAACCCTCTATATATGTAAGATATATAGATGACATCTTTGTTTTAGCTAAGAATATCGATCAAATTAAATATCTTAAAAACAAATTTGAAAGTCACTCCGTCCTCAAATTTACATTAGAACTTAATATTAATAACAAACTCCCATTCCTTGATGTATTCATTGATTCTAGCACACATAAATTTACTACTTCTCTATATAGGAAACCAACTAGCATAAATTCGTGTCTTCTTAATTATAATAGTGAATGCTCCCAACGATATAAGTGAGCTGTTATAAAAAACTTACTTCAACGCATCCAAATGATATCTTCTTCCAAATCTATATTTTATAAAGAATTACACAACACGAAGCAAACACGAGTCAATAATGGATTTCTTAACTCCGTTATTGATCAACAAATTAAAATGTATCTCAACAAACTTAACAATAGCTCTAAAAATAATGATAATATTAATAATAATGGTTTACATCAAAATAAACATAACACTATTAACTTATACTATTGCAACCAAATACATAATAATTATAAACAAGATGAAAAAACTCTCAAAAACATAATACGTAGAAATGTTAAACCAGTCGAAAGTAATAATCAAATTAAACTCATTATATATTATAAAAAGTTTAAAACAATTGACCTCATAGTCTATAATAACCCAACAGGCACTAAACTAAATTCTTTACAAAAAACCAATGTAGTGTACCAATTTACATGCCCATTCAGAGATTGCATCTCTGATACTACTCAAAAACCTAGTACATATATTGGTTTTACCACAACCACGCTCTCCCGGAGACTTACATGTCATCTTTCTGATCAGAGTACTATTAAACAACATTTCTCTGAAAAACATAAACATGTAGGTAATATTAGACAGATTTTGGTCAACAATACGGTGATCCTTACTCATACACACAGTAAGAGGAACCTGCAGATATTGGAGGCCATGTACATCAAATCAAAACAACCAACACTCAATAAAATCAACTTTAAAACAGGAAATAACATATTACATTGCATTTGCCTAGATGGTTTTGTTGTCATTTCGTGCTATCCCGCGGTGTGACGTCATAAAACCGCATCGCAAACTTAAGAACTGCGTTTATTATTTTTGGTAACTATTGCCGTTGCCAAGCGGAGTTTTATGTCAACACAAAATAAAATCGCCGGTGATGGTGGATTTTATAATATTTCAGTTTAAACTACCTCTCTGAAGATGGCTCATGTGAGCCGAAAGCTTAGAAGAAAACCAATAAATAATTGTCCAAATGTTGGAGAATTTTTGTCTTTATTTTCAACTGAAATTAAAGCCAAAATACGACGTGTAGAACGGCTCATGATTAAACATTCATTGTCTCTTATATTTAATAGCATATGTCTAGAAAATATATAAATATATATATATATATATATATATATATATATATATATATATATTACTATAAATATTGCACTGCTAAGTATCGAGCACTCTTCAAAGAAGTAATTTACTACAGACATTAGGCTGTTAACTTATTTGTTTGTACTATTTCTAAATAGTACAATATATATATATATATATATATATATATATATATGTATCATTAGATGTCCGAGATATAACTAACGAAGATTCTCTCACCAGAAAAAATAACCAAAGTTTTGACTTATTTTTCAGCACACCATTCTATATATATACTTAAGTAAATCAATATATCCCCAGACTAATGATAAAAAGGACCATTTATTTTCCCACAACAAACATTCGTTTTTGAGATTATTTCTTTTGTTGATAATGTTTTTAACGGTCTTCTGGAAAACAGAGAAATCGATGAATATTCTGGGAAATTCTTAGATCATAAAATAAAAATCTTATATTCAACGGTTACCCAACAATTAATACTCGTTAAGTTTAAAATTTGGTATAGTTTAAAATTTCATATAATTTATAAAACATTATTATGTTTTAAATTAGATCCTTGTCTTGGAGAAGAAGTAAGTATATTTTTTATACCTTGTCTCTTCAGGACGTGAACGCTCGTGACTCTTAAAAGTTTCTGTTTTATAGTTTAGCTCTTTACACTCGCTATTTGTCTTCACTCTTCAATCCCATCGTCCGAATTCATCCGTTACTTTGATCGCCTAAATTTGGCTTATTTTCTTAACCATCTCCTCTTAATGTCAGATTTATGAAACAGTCTTTACTCGTTATGTATCCCAGAAATTACAAAAATCTCTTTTTTTTAAATTAAATCAAGTGATATTATAATGTGAGTTTCTTTAAATTTCCCATAGCCCAATTTTTCTTTACGTGATATTTCAAGCATAATTTTGTTGAACCAAAATATTGCCACTCAAAATTTCTTCATCTCTAAGAAAATTTTCATGCGTTCACAGACATATCAGAAGATAGATAAGACATAGCAGTCCAGTACTCTTTACTTTTTTGCAACTAACCTTTTCTTATATTCAATATTTTATTTAGTTTCTGAAAGGTTTACGCCCCCATTTCGATGCACCTTTATATATCTGTTCTATTTTACATCATCTCACCATTTTACACCCAATTATGTGTAGGGCAGTATTTCTTTGTTACTGTTTCCGTAACAAACTGTTTTTTACGGGGCAGAGTTGTTAGCCCTGCGCCTAACCCCCAAACCTGGAGAACCGGTGGACTATTCCTTACGCTTACAGCACCTGGTATTCCCAAATGGCCACCCATCTAAGTACTGATCCGGCTCAATGTTGTTTAACTCCGGTGATCGGAGGAGACCCGGTGTATTCAACACGATATAGCCGTAGAATTGTTGCATTTTTACCATCATCATTTTCTACACAATCCAGAGAGTTAAATTTCTGCAAGTTCTTGATTCTATTGCTTCATGTTCATATCTGTTACCCCCACCCCACCCCGGCTAACGAAGATGTAACGAATTAAACACGATGACGCGCCGCTCGTTTACATATTCCGTGGTAGAACTCATCCAAGTTCATTTAGACATAGGACGGTACCTCCCAGAGCAACGACTACTCTCACCAAGCCCCTCAGCCCAGGGCATTATGAGCTGGTTTAAGCAACACATACAAACAGAATTAATAGGAGAATTTCATCGAGTTTAATTTGTTATCTATTCGTCAGCGGAGCCCGTGGTACATTTGGTATGTCGTTTGCTTAATTAACTGTCTGGGTTTCAATTGCTGGTAGTGGATGCGCACTACTGATAAGTCCCAAATATAGAATGAAACGGCCGTCTGGTGCTTTCCGCATTCTGTTGAAGTTTAATATTAAAAAATCAATCAATTACTTTTATATATATATATATATATATATATATATATATATATTGTGTATTTGCGCAGCAGTCTCTGTTTAGGCAGGTCTCAATGACAGACAAGGTATTCTCATTAGGTTTTCTATATAATTTTTCATGTGTTCTTACGATATTTTTTCAGAACTCACATCATATACGAATTATTCAGAAGATTTGTATTTTCCAGCGTTTTCGAATATACATTTAGCGATTATCTGGAATGAATTTTGTTTTATTTATAACTAGCAGTATGGCCCGGCGTTGCTCGGGTGTAATAAAAGCTTTAAATCTAATCCATGCTCATGGAGCTCAGACTCTTTGGACGTTGGCACGAAAGAATAAAAAGCAACAGTTGTTTCCTGTTAAAGCGAAACCGTAGACTGAAAGAAAAATGAATGGATGTAAGTGAAATTTTCATTTCCTGCTATCGATATCAAGTAAGTTTTTTCTTCATAAACTGAATTTTCAAGGCTACATATGTTCTCTGAGTAAATGGTATCATGACTGAGACTATGAACTATAATTATACCTACTTAGAGCCAAATCCGAACTAAAATAACTAAAACTAAAATAAATACAGACATCCAAGCAGATAAACAGACACACACACAAACATATTGACTTTTATATATATGTATTATCAATTTTCTGCACTATTGCAAGAACTGCAAGCTTAAAACTTCTGAATATTGTTTCTTATGTCTTTGTCTATCAAATTTGATTAAAATCGGACCACTCCTTCTAATAACCCAATTTTTTCAGTTATCGATTTTCAGTTATCGATTTATTTATCGGGGGTACCTCGACATAAAACCTAGCTAAGAACACTGGCAGACGCTTATAGTACAACTGTGTAAATTTTCAAGAAAATAAGTTCAGCTGTTTTGGAATCTATAGTTAACGACACACACACACACGCAGATACACACAAACAGAGACAAAGTTCCATTTATAAATAAGTTTAGATTAAATATGTACAAAGTTTATGCATCGAGTCATATGTATGTTATGTTCTGAACACGGTAAGCATATTGTTACTGTTGTCACCCCTGACATCAGCAAGTGCAGGATTTCTTCTTGTATTACTAATGTATCCGTTATGTTTAATCCCCCCCCCTGGAGTGAATAATGCTTATATAATTTGAGTTCTGAAAATAAAATAATTGTAGGAACACATGTAAAATTATATAAAAAATGATAATACAACGTCATTCATTTTCAATAAATCTTGCAATATCTATATATCTATCTATCTATCTATCTATCTATCTTTATATATATATATATATATATATATATATATATATATACGTTCGAGTTATACTCTACTCAACGAAAATTCTCTTACCGAAGAAAAAACATTTACTTTTCAACGCACATTTTATGTACATGCTTACACAAATAAAAGTATACCCAAATTATATATTTATATAGTTATCCGCAGACAGATCTGCTTCGTGTTATAACAGCTCATCAGCACGGTTAGACAGCCGATTGCTTTTTACCCAGGATTGAAACCCGACCGAAATGGCGTATGTTGACCTGTGTTTCAGTGGCCGCGTTTATATGCTCGGTGATAATATGAGTTTACTTACAATCATATACAATCGGTTATTTCTATGTATGTATATTAATTGACGTTAATATTCATGCAAATTTTTGAATATCTAAATATATTGTTTTATACAGTTGACAGATAGGTTCTTATGTATGCTGCTTTAATGGGTGATTTCTACAAAACTGAACATGAGAAAGATGACAAGATATTCAATAAGAAATATTTGCCATCAAAAACATGTATATAATCAGCGAATGCAATGATTTGAATGAAGAACAGAGTGGATGATTTTTTTTATAACAATAATAGATGATAATCTTTTTGCTAGCTTTCACATTTCTTTCTCCTCTTTTCTCTCTTTCTCTGTCTCTCTATCTCTCTCTCTCTCTCTCTCTCTCTCTCTCTCTCTAGTGATGAGCGTTTATAGACTCAAAAGTCTTTTATGAGCAATACTTGATCCTAGTAGAAAATATACGTCTACCTTTTGCATTTGGCATTGACGGTCCAATTGAGAACAATTTTGTCTATCCGCACAAGAAAACGTATTACGAATAATTTTCTGATTGTTGAATTTTTTCCCCATTTATTGTCTCTGTCTTCTAAATTCTGGTTTCATCCTGTCTACTGTAACGACATTACTGCCCTCTTTAGCTATTTATTTGTTTGAGAATTTGATAAAAAATGCCTAAGTTAAGCCGTATTGTGTATTTTTATTGGTGAATGATTTAAGCGATCTCCTCTGTACACTATATTTTAGCAGGTCCGAAATTTTCATTATCAGCTGTCTAAAATGTAAGCAGTTGCGAAATTTGAATTTGAATGATATGTCTATGAATATTTTAATATATATGATTATGTATATTGGAGTAGATAGACTAAACTAATTGGAGTAGATAGACTAAACTAATTGGAGTAGATAGACTCAACTATCGCCCGGTTCACACTCCACCCAAGTCTATTGAACAGGTGAAGACGCTCATCACTTGTTTCCTGTTTAGGATATGGTTTCTGGTTTTGATCTTTTCCAGTCTTTTGACTCTTATGTAGCCCCCTGCGCATCAGTGGCGTTTTCGCCTTGCTTGGGGTGATATGATTTTAAAAAAATGTACATTATTTAGCTGTTGAGAGTTATATTATTGAGAAATCGCAGGGAATGATAACGAACTGTGTCAACTTGGTTTTCATCCAAATAATTTGATGCTATATACATGACGATATTTGATGGTCGTCAATGAAGTATGACCTTTTGTGTTAGAAAGCAAACCATTCATTCTATTTTGAAATATCAGATGTTTGTTGATCTGTTGTCAACCATGTTTATTTGTAAAACATTTTGATGTTATTGGAGATTGAAAAAAAAAGACCACATGAAGTTATTTGTTTAGAATAAGTCAAGTTTCGTGAGGATAGAAATATTAAAATCTGAGAAATAGCTGGAGTGCAGGACTAAGTTGTAAATATAAAGTCCTTTCTATGAAGTCAATGTCGAAAATGATATAATATCTTTTCTATTTTACTTAAAATTATTTTAAACTATATAAATATGAGGAAATACTCTGCTCACTATGACTTTTTTTTTATAATCATTTCACCCCGAGCAAGGCAGAAACGCCACTGATGTGAAGGGGGTTACATAAATGTAAAAAGATTAATTAGAAAAGAGTGAGGAGTACAAACTATTTAGAAAGGAACAACAGAAAGCTGAAATAGCAGGAGCGATGACAGATACATAGGTGGAGAGAAAGGGAAGGTTATACGGGGGTGTTGAGAGAGCTAGTGTCCAGTGGTTAGTAGATGAGTATTGACTTTGCATTTAAATTTCTGTAGGTTGGAGCCGTCAGGAAAGCAAGAATACGGGAGCGAGTTCCACAGGTGGGAAGTGCGAGAGAGGAAGCTGCAGGAGTAGAATTGTCGTCTGCATTTGGCTAACCTGACTGTGAATGCGTGGGACCCAGTTGCCAGTCTGGTTGCACGAGTAATCACCTGTTGAAGAAGCATCAGTGACTTAAGCTCATCAGCAGAAGCCATGAAAGTATTTATAGAAGAGACAAAGGGAGGCCACATTTCGACGATGGGGGAGTGGCTGCAGTCGAGTCGCCAGATCAGTACCTATCACATTACAGACAGTACCTATCACATTACAGACAGTACCTATTACATTACAGACAAAGTACCTATCACATTACAGACAGTACCTATCACAATACAGACGAGTACCTATCACATTACAGACAAGTACCTATCACATTACAGACCATTTATTAGAAAAGTGATGCAATATATTGTGGTGCAGTGAACTTCGGCTCAGTACGAGAAATCGGAATGCCGAATTCGAATTCAAGCGCGATAATTTCCTTAAAGAGACATGATTTACTGAACAGAATATTTTCCTGCATTAGGTTGCGATTCTTTTCTGTGGTATATTGATTGCCGACCAAGACTATCGAACCAGATTTGTTCCGCTATGTAACCCATAGGTGGCCGGAGAAGAGAAGGAATAATACATTTCCTAAAGCTTAAAAATCACGTAATTGAATGCAACGATTTCGAGTAGAATTCGAACTCTGCTCTCCGATTTCTCATTCCGAGTCAATAACCATTGCACCACAACACATATCCTTTGCTAAGTTATACATTCAGTCAGTTAAGTGTCATACGTGATATACGCTTGAGCGATCACGTCTCAAATGTGACATGACAGACTGGGTAGAGGATTATCTTGCAGTAGTTTGCCATTGAACCCAATCTTTCAAATTATTTAACCTATGGCTGGAAAGAAAAAGGGTATTTCTGTTTATCGTAAACACAAGGAATTCAAGTGTAATTTGAACGAGGCTTCCAGATTTGTCATTCCGAGACAATATTGACTGCACCACAACGCACATTTTGTTTTTAGATGACATCCGGTAAATTAGTTCGATAAAAATGTTGATTGAAATAGACGGGAGTATTCTGACCAAAACATATGTTTAAAAAATGGTAAACGCTCCTATAAGAGTGAGATAGAAATGATTGAATGAATAATTCCGGAAAGCATTGCGATCATTTTTTTCCGATGGGAATATAAGCAGGAAATATGTCAACAATGCATGAAAACAGTTGGTTCGGCGTTAATACATCAACATTATACAGAAAGGATTGAAAATACGTCCAACAGACAGTTTTGTCATTGGCTGATAATAGCAGCTAGGTCAGCAATCGATGACCTCTATACAACTTGAAGGAAAAAAAAACGTCGAGTTAAATTACCTCGTAAAATCATTTTGTGTTTTGAGATGATATCTAATATAAACTGATAAGCGAATGATCACAAATATACGAAAGGACAGCTCACATATATTCGCATCAAAGTAAATGTACATATTAATACAAAAATTATCTGAGCCATCGAATTGGCACTTGGCACTTGTCCTTGTTTTCTCTCTTTCTCTCTCTCTTTCTCTCTCTCTTTCTCCCTCTTTCTCTCTCTTTCTCCTTCTCTCTCTCCCACTCTCTCTATCTCTCTCCCTCTGTCATACCGTCACCATCTCTCTCTATCTTTCTCTCCATTTCTCTCTGCATCTCTCCAACTTTGTTCATCTCACCCTCTCTCTCCATCTATCTCTATCTATCTATCTATCTCTCTCTATCTCTCCAACTCTCTTCATCTCTCTATCTCTCTCTCTCTCTATATATATATATATATATAACACAAACATTCACAGGCTCAACACATGATATATATATATATATATATATATATATAAAGAGATAGATATAGAAAAGAATGAGAGAGAGAGAGAGAGAATGAGTGATGTATATATACCTATGCAGATGTCTATATGCAGATTGTCAAAGAGGGTTTTAGTGGTGACTATCAATCGAAAATATTACAGTTCAGCTAGTAGGCATATATCGGTATGATTTCTTATTATGACACGCAAGCATATACAGATAAATACACACACATATTTCTCACAATCTGCAATAAAATTATATATATATATATATATATATATATATATATATATATATATATTGGTTTTACTACAACCACGCTCTCCCGTAGACTTTCCTGTCAACTTTCTGATCATAGTACAATTAAACAACCTTTCTTAGAAAAATATAGTCATATCAGACAGATTTTAGTCAACAATACACTAATCCTCACTCATACACACAGAAAAAGAACCTTCAGATATTGGAGGCCATCTACATTAAATCCAAACAACCAAAACTTAATAAAATCACGTTTAAATCTGGTCATAACACATTACATTGAATTTAAATATATGGTTCTTTTATCATTCCGAGCTCTCACGAAATGTAACGTCATAGAACCGCATTTCAAATTTACGAACTGCGTCATTGTTTCCTCGCAAATTTTTATGTCAACACAAGATAAAATCGTTCCTGATGCTGGACGTCTTTATGCTAACGTCCTTGTAACCTTTCTGAAGATGGCTCATGTGAACCGAAAGCTTAGATCCAACATAATAAAAATTATCCAAATTTTGGAGAATTTTTGTTTTTACTTTCACCTTATATTAAAGCCGAGATACGATGTTTAAAACGGCTCATGATTAAACATAATAGGCATTCATTGTCTCTTATATTTAAAAGTATCTGTTTAGAATATATATATATTAGAATGTTTTAGAATATATATATATATATATATATATATATATATATATATATATATAGCCTTTGAGATTTTACTCGCCGGATCGACTCAGTCGATTAAAAACTTAATTGAGCGATTAAAGTTTATTGCTCTACTCGCCCACAGTCGATTAAAAATCTCGTGTCTTTTCAAAAATAATAAAAAGAAAATCTGATTCCTGTTACAACACAAAATTATGCCATTGAAGATTTACAATTTACTTAGAATGACCTACAATGACATTATTGAACACTTTGGTCCCACTTTTATTGTCCCGGTCAGTGTAAACACGTTTAATTAACGTTTCTAGAGTGGAGCCAAAATATCTTTTCATTCAGGACGCTCACATTTTTTTTTAGAAATCCATCTCGGAAAAATATTCTTGACTCAAGATCTTTATTTCTACGAAAAGTAGAAACGAACATTTGAAAGAAAGAAAAAAGTACGCAAACTTCTTTTAACCACGCACAAAAAAATAAATTATTCAAGTAAGTGATGTTTTTATAAAAACTCGTTGAGAAAATCCGATTTATTTTTTTCATCATCTATGAGATGAAGGTTGTACTCAAACAGAAGAAAGAAACTACAAATTTAGGTACCTTCATTCAATTGCCAAAAAAAAAAAAAGACACACACACAAAAAAAACGCCATATCATAATGTTAAAAGGTTAAAAAACTTAATAAAGACAAAGATTTATCATCAAAATCTTTATGCTATTATTAAAAAGAACGATCAAATGTTGATGTTATTATTTTTAAAAAATTTAAATCCTTTCTAACAGGTTCGAAATTTTAATTAAAATTTCATTTTTGTTTTCTGTCAGCGATTCACACTATGTTTAGGTAAGGCGACAATTAAGAAAATGGAGCCGGACGAGTAAAATGCTTTGTGGGGATTAAATCTTTCCTCGCTCTCGACCGACGATGTCAGATTAATGTCAGATTAAATAAATTGCAAACACTTTCATACTCACGGATAATCTTTCGTGTATTATACTTGAAAGATGTCAGAAATGAACTGTAACGTTGACAGATATTATTATCATTCATTTCTCAAGGTACCCAAGTACTTTCAATCTCTTTCCGAGATCATCTCCAGTCGTGTGAGATATGCTAACAAACAATAACAGCAAAACTGTGTTGCTAAAAATTACTGAAGTTTTTTCTGCTTCAAATATAACGGTTGACACATTTCTAGCGCTCATTAGACCGTGGAAATTGTCTAAATGGGAATTCTTTTTAAATGTTGTAATATCATGACGTCATGCACGTGTTAATGCATGTAAAAACTGTTCTTTTTACATATATTTTACATCATTACTACAGTATTCATAGCTGATTCTATTAACTGATGTCTTAAGTGTTTTAATGAATATTGACTCCAGGATCTGTAGTTTGCTTTTGCTGTTTTCTTGGTGTAGGATAATTGGATTATCAATCATTATTTTTATATACTTTGAGTGTAGACATCTGTCAACTTTACAGATCATTTCTGACATCTTCCAGATATAATACGCGAAAGATTATCCGTGAATATGAAGAGATTTTATTAAAAATAAGCAGACATAATGTTTGGCATTTAATTAATCTGACATGTTTAAAAGAAAACTTGCTCCCTAAATGCACACATTTTAATATATATATATATATGTAGTCATCAGCAGACAGATCTGATTTGCTGCATCACAGGTCATCAGTACGGTTACACATCCGATTGCTTTTTTACCCAGGATTGAAACCAGACCGAATTGGCGTCAGTCGGCAATTCTACCTCTGAGCTATGGGCGCTCGGTAGAAGAAGGCACACTTTTTAGCGTGTATATTATCATTATACATGCCCAATAGCTGAGAGTGTTCTAATTCATTGCTGAATGAACGATGCGTATATGCTAGAGTAGCTACTGTTTATCAAAGTCTACCATTCTTCCAGAGTGTTCAATCAGGGTGTCAGAGCGTATATATATATATATTAGAAAAAATCTTCAAAATTCAAAGGTGTCGGATGTACATTTCGACAGAGGATCTCTAATAGAGACTCTACATCACGTCAGCGACATTGTTTTTCCAAATAGCGAAGGCCCCGAGTTAGTGTGGAGGGGTTTTTGTTAACAACGGTTACAAAGTGGAAAAGGACAGAGCTGGTAGTCGCGGGGTTACAGAGTGTTGAAATAGTATATTTAGGAAGGGGAGGAATAGGAGATCATATTTTATAAAGATAAACAACTAAATGAGTTAAATTACTTTTTAAAGTTAAGATTTTGGGCTGTTTGAAGAGTTGTATTTAGGCGAGAAGGAATGAGTTTTAATATAAGATTTTATTTTTTTTAAGTTTATTTGATTAAACCTTTTAGGTAGAAGCGAGTTAAATGCCAATTACTGGAAGTTATCAGTTTCAAAGTTATTAGAGAAAGAATATTAGAGAAAAATATTAGAGAAAAAATATGTGTTAACCAAGGAAAAAGGGGTTTAGTAAAAGAATCCATATTTTCTAAAGATAGGCAATTAAAGGAGCTTGGGATAGTGGGTGGTTAAAATACTTTTAAGGTTAACGTTAGGGTAAAATTAAGATTAAAACTTAAATTGAATCCTTTTAATTTATATTCTAACATCTAGTCAATGGGGATTTAAATTCTAAGTTTAAATATTCGAATAATTTGCTTTGTGGCGGCACTTACTGATGAATTCCCTCCTAAGATTTAGTAGCCGGTGTTGGTGGGGGTATTTTAATATGGAAATCTTTTTTTTTATATTGGCTCTGTATTCTTAATACATTGGGCTCTCTGCCTGCATCACTTTTTAATGTTAAAATTTTTTAATATTGATTAGGATCAGGTTCTTGGAATTTACCTTCCTACTCTTCCACTTCCGGATTAAAGAAAAACAAAAAAAAATTATATATATATATTGTAATCCTTTATTTATGCATCTTTTAAAGGTTATTGTAATTTCTTTCTTTCCTTTATAAAAATAATGTAAAATTTGTCTGAATGTTTCATTTATCGCTGCATCTTTCGCTATGCTTTTACCGATATCAAGAATGAATTTCATTTTAATTTTAATTGAACATAAGAGATTGTTTTATTTACGTATCTGGAGTTATAGAAATGTTTTATTGTCATTACATTAATACAAGGTTCATAGTTGATACTTTTGAGTGTTGTCTTTTTCTTATTTTCCTATTAATGTTTTTAATGTTTTTAGCATCTTTACATGTGGATTGTATAATTATATTTGCATTATCGTCAAATATGTTACGTCAAATTGTTACGAAAATAATTTGGTAGGCCTTAATGGGTATCTAATGAAACCAAACAGGGCTATGGTCAAAGAGATGTTACGTGTATCTTCATGTAAACATGTAGTAGTATGGAAGGAAAATCCGTTAAATTGATGTTTTGTGTATATATTAATAATGAGTCGTCTATGTACCTGAAATATGAAGAATTTGTAGGGATAATTCTTTTGAATGGGTTGCTTTCTAGAAATTTTAAAAATAGACAAGCAAGAACGCCCTTGAGAGGAGATCCCATTGGTAATACAAATTTCTGTCTGTAATGTTAGTTTTCAAAAGTAAAGAAACCTTGCTTGGTGATTAGCTGGTATATGTTTATGGTTTTAAGTGTAGGTAGAGGTAATTTAATTTTTGCTTTTGTTGTTTTTTTTTTTTAATCGTATCACCCCAAGCAAGGCAGTGGGCTACGTAATAGTGAAAAGATTGGAAAAGAGAAAGTCGGAAACCACATCCTAAACAGGGAACAAGGGATGATCCTCTTAACCTGTTCAATAGACCTGAGTGGCGTGTGAACCGAGCGATAGATAATTGATAGATTTATCTACTCCAATTTGTATTAGTATATTTAATATAGTAGTATATCTAATGTAAGTAATGTCGAACTGGACGTTATCAACAATACAGTTCTTTAAAAGATATTTGTAAGGATATGAAATTAAAAATTAAAATCAACCTACTTCTTTACTTTTACAAAAGTTCACAATAACGTATGAAATCCTTTTTTCTCAAATAGAAATAAAGATTGACCATGTGCTTCGTAATTAGATGTTAAACTAATTTTCTAACCAATGTAAGCTACTTGCAAGATCAAAAAGACTTCGTGAGTCACTGCGAAATCTCTTGATGACCATATAAATGACTTCGATCAGCGTCAGTCACTCAGATGGGAGCAGCGCGAAACACTGCTAAAATGTAACTAGAGAAGCTTCAAGTCAACTCGAATATTCGTCCTTTTCTCTTTCCTTCTCCTATGCTGATTCATTTTACTTCTTCTTCTCCATCCAAAGACATTTCTAGCAAACAAACACATACATACATATGTACGCATATATTCTTTCAACAAATTAGTGCTACGAACATTTGTACGAACTCTTGATACCTTTAAGTTTCTCATAGAACTTTTAACTAATACTTGTTATTCTATTCTTTTAATACATTTTCTATTTTAACATAGACAATGTATAAATCTTTTCTCGCACTTTTCCGCACTATTACACACATTGTTACCTGCCTGCAACCAACCTTTTGATAATAACCTTCTGATAATAATTCTGGAATAACTTGTAAGCTGTGGTGAGGTTGCTTAAGTAGCATACAAGGCCGAATTAAGAAACATTAACAATCTTTCTATAGCTTCAATTTACATTCGTCAAAGATATTCTTTGTAATTTAGTAAATTTATTAGTAAAAGTGAACAATATTAGAAACAGTGCCTAGGTAGAAGTAAGCTTGAAAACTGAGGTTAGCATCAAGCACAATAATTTGTTTTATACTTAACACATTCTTTAGGACAGGTGTTTTGTGCTTTTCGACGATTTATATATGGTCTACGTTGATCAATAGCCCATTATAGAAAGTATGGTGGGATGTATTTTCCTGACATTTATTATGTTGGTGGTGATGGCTATATTTCAAATAGTTCTATAAGTTATTGAATAGGAATAATTGGTGTATCCGAATGCGATAATCAGCAATTCATTTTAAGTGTTGCTAATTTTTTTACTCATTCTTTATTGTTGATTACATAATCATTTATTTTTATTATTTATATTATATTTCTGTTTATGTATTCATTTGTTGTTATTTTATTTTTTAATGAAATTGGTTATCCATTATTTATATTTTGTTTCCTTTATTCTTCTCGAAGCTTTCTATTGTATATTAATATTTACTTCTCGTGTGTAATACGTTAAAAGCACATAATTTAACAGTGTCGTAAATATGTGCTGATGAGTTTAGTTTTAATATGGATTAATTCTTTTATTATCCTTATGAGGTATAATATATAGTATGAAATTGAGAGATTCATTTACAAACGCTAATCAGCTGTTTTCGCGACAGCATTTTCTCTTAAGTGGGTCTCATGAGAATACCACTAATTCCTCTTCAAGATAACACTCGAGACATTTTTAAGAGAATTCTTAAAACACCTATTTCCGCGGAGTCATTTCGCTTCTTGTTTTCCGAAAATGTGAGAAACGGTTCCATGCAGTCAGTTACTTAAAAACTGCAACATGGTTTCTTTCCGGAATATTGTTATTAGCCAACTTATTTTGAAAACCTTCATTTGCAATCAGAAGCATTTACATAAATATTACACAACCATTCCGAAAACCTCTATATTGAGTGGTAATAAAGCTTTGCACTATGAAATGAATTACAACTGTGTATTCTGTAATGGAAAAAGTTCGTATAATTCGCTTCTGCACCTTCTGCATTTTGTCTATGAATATATAAAGGTCAGTACAACGGTGTGTGTGTGTTAGTATGTGTTAGTATGTGTGTGTGCAGGCGTGAAGTGAGAGAGAAAAAGAGAAAGAAAGTTTACTTATTTTTAGTTATTAACCAAATTAATATATCTGAAAATAGGAACACTTCTAACCAACCCAAGAAGTTCATAAGACTTATTTTTCTAAGCTGTTTTTGTTTTCAATTTAATGACAGAGAACATTTTATATATATTTGCAACAGTTATTTTGTTTCGGATATGAGGTGGTGTAAATCAGTACTTACGCATAATTATTTGTTCTAAAAAGAGTTTAAACTTATGAAAACATGTAGATTGATCGAGAAAATTTAGGAAGGTGACATTCCGGTCTGGCGATCCCGAATGTTTGCACCGTTTGAAATTGCATGTGAAACACCCGAATTTTTGATCGAATATTTGTGCGTGTAATTCGGTAGTAGAAACTATTCAGTGGTAGTCGATAGTTGTGCTATCATGAAGGCACAGATCATTGTAACCGAGAAGTTGATCGTATTTTTTCAAAATGCTGATCAAACCAATTCAACCGCTTTCCTTTTGAAACGGTTTCTTACGTCCGCTCATCATAGATTCAGTATATAAACCCCAGGTAGGAGATGGAAAGTACTACACAGGGATCTGAAGGCAAATTGGCATGGCAGAAGCTGAGTAAAGTACTAAGACACAGGAAAATGTCTCTAGAAACAAAGAATAGAGTGCTTGATTGCTATGTGATGTCAATTTTTCAGTACGGTATTGAATATTAGACAATAACATCAAAGATGAAAGAAAAAATTGAAGCAGCGGAAATGTGATTCTACAGAAGGATGCTGCGGATATCATGGACCGAGCATGTGAGCAATGATGAGGTGTTGGGAAGAATGGCAGCGAAAAGAAAATTAATAGTGAGCATCAGGAAGAGACAACCGAATTCCTGGGACATGTAATGAGGGAGGAGGGCTTGGAGAACCTGATATTGACATACCAGATAGAAATAAAAAGAGACAGAAGAAAGCAGCGGATAACATATTTGAAGGGCCTGAGCTGGTGGATGACGGAACGGGGGTTGTGTGGTGTAAGAGGAGAAAACATACTAAGAGCCGCCAGGGATAGGGAGACGTGGAAAGCCATGATCGCGTATATCCTGAAAGATCAGGGCACATAGAAGAAGAAGAAGAAGAAGAAGAAAAAGAAGAAGAAGAAGAAGAAGAAGAAGAAGAAGAAGAAGAAGAAGAATTGTGCGTGTGTTAGACAGAAATAAGCCGAAGGCGGAAGCTACAATAGGGATGGGCGACGGCAGAAGCATCAAACTGAAATGAACAATGCATATTGACTGTCAGTGGAACTAAAATGCAACATGTAGTGTCATAGTGCAAGTAACGTTCTTTTCTATAAACTTTCGGTCTCCGATATTGAACACGCTTCCCCATGAATATAAATAGGCTGATGTCAGTCAGTTAAGTGCAATACGTGATACACGCTTGAACGATCATGTCTCGAAAGAGATATAACTGACTTGGCAGAAGATATTTCAGCAGTAGGTTGCTATTACTTTCTGCAGTAGACTTGTTGTCAAAAAGGCTATAGAACCCAATATGTCCTTCTATTTAAGCCATAGATGCAGGAAAGAAATGAATTAATACCTTTCCCATCGTTATTTGCGCGTAAGTGAATTCAACGAACTCAGCTAGATTTCGACCTCTGCTTCCCGGATTATTCTTAAATGGCAGTGTGTCTAGAAACATTCATTCTAATACACTGTCAATACATCTAAGAATATGGCTTTATAGACTCTGTTTATTAAAACATGATTCTGTGTGTGTATGTGTGTGTGTGTGTGTGTAGAAAGAGAGAGAGAGGGAGATAGTTATAAGCCAAATTAATACGGCTGAATTCAGAAGTTCTATTATCCAACTCATTAAGAATATAAGACTTCTTTGTGTAGTGTAAAAAGTAGTTTTTCTAACTGTTGTTTCAATTGAAATGGTCGCATATAAAACATTACCTATAGGAAAAGTTTAACGATTATATTTTTGTGCATACATAGATATAACTTATTTGAATGAAAGATAGTGAATAAAAATATATTAAGATTGAAAATAAAAATAAAATAATTTCAAATGCACAAAAAAAGTAAATAAGAACGGTTACCTACATATTCTATATAAATGTCCCACATATCTGAGATAACACCAAGGATGGCTTCTTTATATATGAAGAAAATGAAAGAACAATGATATGAAAAAGCAGCTATCAGGAGATGTAAAAAATATTCATATTTAACGTATGCTAATTTAATGAAATCCGTGTACAGACGAATGCTTTTTACACAAGCACAAATACAACACATGACTATCAGAAAGTTTGTTTTTAAATTGATAAGAACTGAGCATCTATCTATCTATCTATCTATCTATCTATCTATCTATCTATCTATCTATCTATCTATCAATCTATGTGTGTGCTTGGGGGAGTGAAAAGAAGATAGATAGAAATCGAAAAATAGAACGTATTGCATTAATTATTAAAACATCAATAATAAACATATCAATAACGAATATATCAATCCCGCAAAAGTTCGACACGCCTAAGGCGAGCTCAAGTTTAAATCCCGGTTGGTTATCATTTTACCCTATATATATATATATATATATATATATATATATATATATATACATATCGTAAATTAATAAATATACATACAGGGTTTACATAATATGTACAGTATTATGATTCAGGTGTTAATAAGATGTATGAACAGAATTGTATTATATATTTTATCTTACGTTTATGTCACGACTCGGAGTTCATGAGTTATACAATCATCAGCAGCATATTTGAAACTCGTTTCAAATATATATATATATATATATATATATATATATATATAGATAGATAGATAGATAGATAGATAGATAGATAGATAGATAGATATTTTCGTGAATATACAAAGAAACAACTCAGATATACATATGTGGTATATTTTTGCTTAAGTTAAACCTATTGTCTGTACACGTGAGTGACGTATTACGTTAAATAAACACGTGTCAATATATCAAGCTTATATATATTTTTCTCGTGACAACTTCTTTTCTTTGATTATGGTTTACCATTCATTCTCTTTCTATACAATACAAATGTAATAGCGTCATCTTTTTTGCTAAACTGCAAAAATTAATAGAAGCATTACTAATGAAAAAAAAAAAAGAAATACACAAAACCTAATAATATCAACCACGAACACGACAATCAGTGTGTTTGCCGTGTTCGGAATATAAAATATACACATGATTCTGCACACATCCATAAACATTGGGAATACTGAGTTTCAAGAAAAATAAAATTCATCCTTGAAATTAGTTAAATATATAGCACAAATCACTCGAAAAATAAAACATTTGGACAATTTTTATATAAAATGCTTTCTAAAAACATTGTAAGATCACATGAAAATTTACCAAAATATTTTAAATATTATACATTGTCTGTCATTTTTAATCACGCACACACATGCACACACACACACACACACACACACACACACACATATATATATATATATGTATATATATTACATATAAAAATTTAACTTATTCAAGATCGTATAGCCATTTCAGCGAGTGAAATTCGATTCATCGGCGATCTTAAACATTATAGACTGAACTATCGCCCGGTTCACACACCACCCACGTCTATTGAACATGTATTAAGGCTCATCTCTTGTTCCCTGCTTAGAACGTGGTTTCCAGCTTTCTCTTTTCCAATCTATTCACTCTTACGTAGCCCCCTGCACAGCAGTGGCCTTACCGACTTGCTCCGGGTGATGTGATTTAAAAAAAAATATCAACGAAAGTAAAACAAGTATTGAACAAGAAGAAGCAATGAAAGAAGAAAAAAGAAAAAAGAAAAAGAGAAAAGGGGCCTGGGAAAGGAGGAAAGGGAAGGAAAAAGTGTGTCAGATTGGCAGAAAGCGGGACAATGGTTAAGAGTGTGGAGGTGTCAAAAGAGGTACATTTAAAAAAAGATAAATATGTATATAGTAAGTACCTAAACACATTTTCGAGATCTAAATTTTAAACTGAGATTTTTAACAATAAAAATGTTTTCTGGAATCTTTTATTTTAGATTTAATTGAAAGCTAAATTATTATAATCTGGTGTATTTCAAATAGAAATTGTATTGATTGGAATTTAAAATGTTCCAATTTTTTAAAATCTTTCAAATTTTGGGCCATTTTTAAGCGATCGACTCACTTGTAAACAAAAGTTAATTCTCGGTTTGAAAAATCTTGCAAAAGTAAAGTATACATTTATGACACATTTTTTTTTTTTTTTGTAAAATTTGAAATTTTCTGTTAAGTAAATCCGAGCTACAGAAGTATTACTTATTCATAGCGTGAAATTAGGAATAAAAATGTTTCTTACTCACAGAGTTGAACTTTTTGACCTGTCCACAGTACTGACACGTTGTCAAATTAGAGATAAGATACTGAATGGTGATCACATGTAAGAAAATATTCTTTCTCGTAAGCCGAGGTACCTCTGAGCTTATAATTTGCACATAGAAATTACCATACAGAAGAATCTTTAAATGCACAAAAAAAAAAATCAAATTTATTTTAAAAATAGGGAGGCCAAACGATTTGCATTATACTTTTTAATTTTCGATTACTAAATATAATCATCGCTTAATTAAATTTTCAACTATCCTCAGCAAATAATTGAAGTATTTAAAAAAATTGGGGGGGGGGGTTATAAAATATTATACTCAAAAAAATTAAAAGAATTCTTTGAAAATTTTATTCGTAATCGAAAATAATTATTTTCTTCAGACTATAATGTCTTTCATATACATTATTATTTAAATTCGTTAAACGTTTATGAAATTAAATAATATCAGAGTTTTATTGCTTTTTTAATTTAATACTCGGAACAGATTTTAAGAAATAGAGGCAAAATATAAAAACATTGCGGGTTTATATTTCCCCAATGAGCCCTGCGTTTAACTAGTAAAACCAGTTTCCGCAACTGAGTTTATTTTATTAAAATTTAATGTATTTCCGTGGAGGGGGTGTAACAGATCCAAAAAATATACAAATATTTTAGAAAATAATAATTTAAAAATTAATTTCATTCATTTGTGAATGAGTACTGAAAATTTCATTAAAATCCGACAATTATTTGATTTTTGCGAGAAGTTCGAAGTTATTTTATTTTGTTTTGTATAATATGATCTCCTTATCATCAATCCGCTTCTTTATATATATATATATATATATATATATATATATATATATATATATATATATATATATATATACTATATTCATTCGCAGAGAGATCTCTTTCGCTGTATCACAGCTCATCACTACGGTTAGACTCCTATTGCTATATATATATATATTTATATATAAACTTTCTAGTATTAAACTTACTACTAGAAAGAGTAAACCGACAAATAATAAAAACAACTTCAACTCATACAATGGAATCGGACGGTTCAATTACTTTGAAGGAAATATGATTATACTTTCCTATAATTCGACAATTTTACACGCCTGTTTCTGAGGTCCTCTTACATCTTGCCCTGGAATACGAGGAATTTTATTCGGACATTTCAAATGAGTAAATCAAAATAATATTGAACTGCAAGAAATCAGTTCTTATCCACGACAACGAATAATGGACCAAAACCTCAACGGATAATTTTAATTTATCTATGGGAGCTCTGGATTCTGCAGAATCTTCGGATTTATTCAGATTATATTTCCTGTAACGCCTCATGGCGTATAAAGAAATCAACATAAAAAATATAGGACATATCGAGATTACAGACTCATAATAGAAAATAAATCCACTGGAGATAAAATTGATAGTCTTAGAAAATTAATTCATAGAGTTTATAAAACTTTTGGTCTTAGTGTGGTAATTAACTCTAATACAATATAAGTTGACTTCTTAGACATAACATTAGACTTAGTTTCTAACACTTTTCAAACTTACATGAAAAAAAATGCTAACCCAATCTATATAAACCTCAGATCTATTTATCCACCATACGTTATAAAACATATGCCATCATCAGTTGAACGCTACATAAGGATACACTCCTCAAATAAAGAAATATTCGTTAAGCACAAAGCAATTTACGACAAAATTCTTAGAGACAACGTCTATCAATTTTCTAAGATCAACTTTCTGGAAAAATTTAGTAGATCAAAAAGAAAAAAGAAACAGAAAAACAATATGGTATAACCCTCGATTTAATCAGTTAGTTAATTTTAAACTGGGACAAAAACTTCTTCAGCTAACAAATAAACATTTCCCAAACATAATTTTTTAAGCAAAATATTCAATAGGAATACAATGAAACTCAGCTATAGTTGCTGTTACAATTTAGAAAAGTAATGAAATTATATTACAGTAAAATATTGAAATCATACAACAAAAATAACTCTAACACTCAAGTCAGTTTACTATTTAATTATAACTTTTGTAATTGCAGAAACCTGAACTAATGTCCAATATCTAATAAATGTTTAACAAAATCGCTGGTATATATGTATTTAATTTCATCTGTGGAGAAGCCTAAGGATGCTAAAATTTATATCGGAAACACTATGGACGTTTGTAAAAAGCGCTTTTAGAATCACAGCTCATCCTTCAATAACAAGAACCAACAGAATATTGCATTTTCTAAATAATTTTGGAAGTTAACAAACGAAAATAAAATACCAATAGTTAAATGGAAAATCCTCAAACCGGCTGGAACATCTAATTGGTAAAGGAACCATGTTTCCTTAGTCAACAAGAAAAAATGGAAATCATAAGATATATGAGGAGCGACATATTACTAAACCGTAGTAGATTTCTTTTTTATAAGCGTTTCACCCCGAGCAAGGCATTTCACTGCAACTATTGCGCAGGGGGCTACATAGAGTGGAGAAAGGATGGTTAAATATAGGAAATGTCAGAGGGTGGGTGATAGGCGGGTAAGGATACCGAAAATGAGGATTGGATAGATGAGAATGTTGGGAGAATAATTGGAAGTTAGTGTGATAGGAGGTGTCTATTGACCCTACATTTAAACACCTGGAGATTGTAGCTATCGGAAGAGCAGACGTGTTGAAGAGAATTCCACAGGCGGGAAGCGCGAGAAAAGAATCTGTTGGAGTGGAATTTACGGTCACATCTTATCTGTTTAACTGTAAAAGGGTGGGACCTAGTTGCTAATCTAGTATCTCGTGTAAATTCGTGCGTAAGTGGCACCAATGATCTAAGTTCATCGGAGCAGAAGCCATGAAAGTACTTGTAGAAGAGGCACAGGGAAGCCACATCACGCTGATGAGAGAGTGGTTGCAGCCGGTTTGCCAAGTCAGTGTCAAACAGATTACAGACTTTCCTTTGTATTTTGTCAAGAAGCCCAAAGAGAATAGCAGGGGTAACCGACCAGATGGGGCAACAGTATTTAATACATGGTTGATGGAAGATTTATATATGTGAAGGATAGATTCATGCGGGAAAAACTTCCTGGCCCTACACAGAGAGCCGACTTTCATAGCGGCAGATTTGGCAATGAATTCGATATAGTCATTCCATTTGAGGTCCGCCGAAACTATAAGGCCAAGGAGGCGTAGTGTTTTACTCTCTGGGAGGCAAGCCTGTTCCATGCTAATGGGAAGTAGATGCGTTTGTCTATGGTGGTTAGTTGATAACAGCTTCGTTTTAGAAGCATTGAAATTTACTAGCCACTTCCCACCCGGGATTTTGTGTTGTTTTTTGTAATAAGAAGCTCAAAGCGTAGCATTTGTTCCGCAGTGATATTTGCCATTGCTTTGTGTCTTGGGCAACTGTTTTCCAGCCTGAGTTTATTGCTCGGGCCAGCGTAAAAGTAGTGTTTTTCGAAACGCGAAACACCGGAAAACAGTTGTCCGGTGTAAGGCCACGTAGGAGGCATGGCCTCCGATGGGCCGGATAACAACACTCCTCTCACCATGGAGTCGGTGGGAGGCACGGAGGGGGACTGGCGCTTACCGCCAGCTACGCCAACACCCCCCGTACAAGAAGCACCCGAAGCACCTGGATCACCTGGACTACCAAGACTACCGGCACTACCGGCGGCACCAGTATCTCCAGTTCCCTCCACGTCGGCGGAAGTTGTGCAGCAGAAACCAGCAGCAGCGGTACCCACCAGCATGGCATGGAAAGAGGGGACCATCCAGAAAGTACTCAAGGGCGCTGCGTACTACGAATCCCTCAAGGACAAGTACGCAAAGTACGTGAAGGGATCAGAAATCCTCCCGATACCCGAAACGCTGAGCGAGATCGAGCCCAGAATCCTCTCCCTGCTGACCAAGGACCTGAAAAGCCACAAACTCATCGGAGTCAGCAGGGACGTCATAGAGGAGGCCATCAAAGCCCTTAACATCAACGGGAAGATGGTGGCTAGGCGTAGCCACGCCACGTGGGACGTCCTGCTCAGCACCGCCGACGAAGCGAGAAAACTGGCCGGCACCATCATAAAGACCAAGACCCTGCAACTGGAAACTGAATACATGGGCACGCGCAGATCCAAGATCACCCTGCACGGAGTGCCCATGGACATCTCACCAGACCATGTCGGGGTCTTTTTCACTCAATACAGCAGGGTCGAGGAAGTAAAGGCGCTCACCTCAAAGCAAGGATTTTTGACTGGCGACATCACCCTGCAGGCGACGGTCGCTCGCGAAAAGTTGGCCAAAATCCCCAACATCATCAACTGCAGGGGGAGAAGAATCTACGTCATCGTGGAGGGCAGGAAGCCCTTCTGCTGGGTCTGCGGAGACTCCAACCACGTGGCCAGGGAGTGCCCCACCAAGAATCCGGCACCCAAAACCCAACCTCCGCAGACGACCGCCGCCGCCGCTACTACAGCAGAAAAGCCAGAAAAACCGGCACAACCAAAGAGTGGCCCGGCGGAGCAAAAGGAGGGAGAATGGAAGACGGTTGGCAAGAGAGGAACCAAACCCAAGAGCCAACCGTCGGCGGAAAAGCAACCCGCCAAAGCAGCAGCAGCACCAGCGTCCCCTCCTGCGCCCTCTCCCAAGCCAAAGGAGTCGGCAGCTCCTCCCAGGAAAAAGGCGACGACACCCTCGCCAACCAAACAGGACGCCCCGCAGGCGAAACCCAAAAAACCCCCGACGGAGGAGCGGATGGAGGTCGGCTCAGCGACACAACCAAGAGCCTCTTCCCTAAAAAGAAACAGAGAGGACGAAGAAGAACAGCAGCAGCAACACAGCTTCAAGATGCAGCGGAGGAGCAGAAACAGCGACAGGAAGACGCATGCAGCCGTCTCGCTACCCGGGTCTCCGGAGAGACCAAAAGAGACTTATGCCAGAAAGGCAAGCAGCCTCCCATCTTCCCCCCTCAAAAAAATCAGCAAACATCTTTCCTTTTCCCAGTCCCCGGTCTTCAAGCTGACCCCCCTTACACCAAGGAAAACTCTCTCCCCCACTCCCACCCCTTCTCCTACAACGTCCCAGCCCAGAAAGAAAAAGACTCTCCCGAGGGGCGAAGCCCTAATGAAAATAGACTCAAAGGACGTAGCTAGGGAGTGGAGTGCACAAAGGCGTGCACTTTTGAAGCCACTCCTCAAGCTCAAAGAGGTCAACGGCAAGTCGTCCGAAGACCCTTTCAACTTCCCCGACGCCCCGGGGGTAATTACCCTCATCAGGACTACAGGGGGCAATCTAAAAGTGTGGGATCACGTGGAGGCTGCCGAAAAACTTTATCCGAACATCGTCATGATGAGGAGTGGTACTCCTGAACTACGCAAAATGGCGAAAAATTGTGCAGGCCGACTCCCAGTTTTGCTCCACCCCTCTTTATATAGGGTAGTAAAACTAACATACCCAACGGACGTTGGCGGCATTGTCCATGACGGACGGGTTACGTCCGACGTAGGAACTGGTTCCCTTGGACAGTCCGTCGGGGTCCTTTCCCCCAATGATTTCTACCCGGTATGCGCTCGTGTTTAAGTGTTTTCTCTTTTCAGATCTACTAGATGTCTATCAAGATAGCCAGCCTGAATGCGAGGGGCTTGAGGGATCGGGGTAAGGCGGCTCGCCTGCTTTGTGACCTCCTGTCTTTCGGCGTGGATGTTGCCGCGATCCAAGAGACTCACTTTGTTTGCGAAGTCGACTCGTGTGTGCTGTCCAACGACTTTGTCGTCTATTCAGCATACGGGAGCCGGCATGCCAGAGGTGTTTCTTTGCTGGTCAAGCGTACCCTGGACGCGAGGATCGACCTTGTCCATGTCGGTGCCGAGGGCCGGCTCATCGTGGCCGATATTGCAGTGAAAAGCAAGACGTTCCGGCTGATTGCGGTTTACGCGCCCAACGTTCAGGGTGAGCGAGTCTCTTTCTTTCGGCTGTTGGAGCCCTTCATGGTGAATCCAACACGGCTAATCTTAGTTGGGGACTGGAATGCCATCCTAACCCCCAAATGGGATAGAGGGAGGGGCGCTAGCGGGTGGAGTGGTGATCGCAGCCTGGTCGATCTGATCGGCGAATTTGGTCTCGTCGATAGATACCGGGTCGATCATCCGGATGGGAGCATGTGGACGTGGACGCATAGTTGGCCTTCTACCCGGGTATCAGCGTACCTGGATAGGATGTTAGTGAGAGAAGCCGACATAGACTTCTTAGAATGTCCAACGTTCCACTGGCTAGGCTACTCGGACCACAAACTCGTTTGTGCCCGGGTGGCGTTAGAATTTAGGCCTAGAATGGCTGGTTACTGGAAGTTCAATCAGTCCTTACTGGACAGGCGGGACTTTCGTGACCAGCTGACTAGAGTAGTTCAGCGGGCTTTAATTGGGCGAGTCATTGGGAGTAAGTGGTGGGCTAGCCTTAAGGATAGCATTAGGTCTTTCGCCACCCAATACAGCCAACGGCTCAACCTAGATAAGGCTGCGAAGGCAAAGACACTTAGAGCTAATTTCGCCCGGGCGAAGGTTGGTGGGGATCCCCTAGAGATAGCCTTAGCCAGGGAGGCCCTGCAGCGCCCGACTAACGAGCGCTACATGGGTCAGGTAATTAGACATAAGTTAAGCAAGATGTCTTCCGAAGCTGTGAACATGGGCGCGGAACTGCGCAAGGAAGAAATTCGCCGTGCCGGCGACCGGTACATTCGAGAGGTGCGCGACCCGGAGGGACATCTCCTAAGGTCCACTGACGACATGTGCGAGGCTTTCCGGCAGCATTTCGAACACCGCTTTACCAAGGAACCTGGTCTCCGCGACGAGGAGTTTCGCAGCTATTTGGCTGACTTTCCCCGGCTTTTGCCGGCTGAAGCGGCTAGCTGTGAAGGGGAGATTACGGAGGACGAAATCTACGTGGCTTTAAAGAAGGTCGGCAGAGGCAAGTCGCCAGGTTTGGATGGTTTGCCCTATGAATTGTACTTGAGGATGTCGCACCTTTTTGTCCCGATCTTGGCTGTCGTGTTCAACCACTGGTTTCGGCAGGGGTCCATCCCCGGTCGGATCACCAGGGGCGTGATCACGCTGTTGAGAAAAGGCAAGAAGGTTGGGAGGGAATTAGACGATTACAGGCCCATAACTCTGCTAAACACAGAGTTAAAGATTCTGGCCAAGATCCTGACGAATCGCCTGCAGCTAGTTGCCGAGTCTCTGTTGGAACCGGATCAGACTTGTTCTGTGAAGGGGAGAACAATTCAGAGCAACCTGCACTTGATTCGCACGATCGTAGAGGGTGTAGAAGACGACGATGAGGCCGCGCTGATCAATTTGGATCAGTCCAAGGCATTTGATAGGATTGACCATGGCTACCTGGCTGCTGTCCTGCAGGCCGCCGGATTCAAACCCGACTTCAGCCGCTGGATTAGCCTCCTGTATCGCTCCCCCCAGGCTGTGGTACAGGTGAACGGGAAGCTGTCGGGCGCTTTCGCGCTGTCTAGGTCGGTCCGACAGGGTTGTCCACTGTCGTCTCTCCTTTACGTCCTGGCGTTGGAGCCGCTACTTCGCCGGCTAAGGGACGAGACGCACAGTCCGGTCCTACGCGGAATCGCCGTCCCTGGTGGAGCTCGAGCCAGGGTTTCCGCGTACGCCGATGACGTAACGACCTTTGTGTCCTCCCGCAGGGACATAGAGGCGGTACAGCAGGCGCTTGTACGGTACGAGAAGGTGACAGGGGCCAGAATTAACTGCGACAAGTCATCCGGCTTGCGGTTAGGTGCCTGGAAGGGTGTTTCCCTCCCGGGGCCCTTCGGCTGGACGGACGGGCCGGTCAAAATCCTCGGAGTTTGGTTCGGTCCGGACTTACAGCTGGAGAAAAACTGGTCAGAAGTACTGGCAAAGGTCGGCGCGTCGGTCAAGATTTGGCGTCGACGGGGTCTCTCCGTGAAGGGCTTGGCGGAGGTGTGTAACACATACCTCTTTCGATGATCCTTTACCGAGTGTCCGTACTTCCCCTTTGCGATGATCATGAGAAGGCGCTCGAGCGTTTGCTATTCTCCTGTCTGTGGAGAGGACGCAAACACATGGTCAGCAAAGGAGCCTGTTGCCTCCGTCCGTGTCAAGGGGGTCTGGGAATGCCACACTTAGGGAGCCACGTGCTCGCTTCGAGGTTGGCATTTCTCAGGCGCGCGTTGGAGGAAGATCGGTTGCTTGCGGGGGTAGTGAGGGACATGTTCCCTTGCCTTACCATCACCCCCCCGATCCTTTGGCTGACCGTCAGGCCTTGGGTGCGACCGAAATTCCTGCTCGAATGTCTGGCGGCCTTACAGGCCATTCCACGGTCCAGTGACCTTTCACAGCCTAGGAAAATCTTCTATCGGGGATTAGTGGAGGGTGCCGTGAAGGATAAGCTGTGCAGTAAGCTCGGCATGTCGAGAGTGGAGTACCGCCCTCATTGGTCTTGGGCGCCAGGTGCGGATTGGCTCAGCAACTCTGAGTTCTCTCTCACCTGGCGATTGGCTCGGAATGGCTTGTCGCTCAATGACAAGCGTTTCGCAATGGGCCTGGCGGATTTGCCAGATTGTGAACGTTGCGACCTTGGAATCAAGGAGACGTCTGCGCACGCCTTCTTCCATTGTTCGCGCGTTCGCCCGTTGTGGGAGCGTGTCGGCGAGTTGACTGCTCGTATCGCGCCGCGAGAGCTCGTGCTCATTGATCGCGCATACGCTGTGGACAATGTGTCGCCCCCGTACTCTGGAGTGAAACGGATGGTGTTTCTGTCGCTACTGGCCACGGCTAGAATGGTGATTTGGATGACGCGTCTGGAGGGTGTCTTGCGGGGAGGCCGTCTTTCGGATCAGGATCTAATCCGATATTTTGAGCACCAGCTCAAAATGAAGATTAGAACTGAACGGAAACGACTGCACCCGACAGACTTCGGTGAAAGGTGGATAAATGCAGCGAGCCTGGTTCGCGTGACCGGGGCTAGCCTTGATTTTCTCTTCTAGATCTGCTAAGCGCATCGGGGTGGATTCCGTTGGAACCCTTCCCGCGGTTTAGGTAAGAAGTTCTTTTGTGTACCTAGTTAATGTGAGTGCATGTATTTGTCCTAGCCTGTTCCCGGCTCCATTGCTTTTGTTATGATCCAGTTCGAGATTCCCATTGTCCACTGTTATTTTTGTCCCATTTTTGATTCTCGGCTGGGTCAGTCTTATATTCTCCAGTCCAACTTATTTTTTTGCCCAGCCTCTCCAGTCCCCCCTTTTAGAAAGAGAGCTACTTGATTTTGTCCTTCAAGGCAGAATACAGCGGCCTCTTTATTTTTGAGGGTGTGTTTGGGTCTTACTAACATGATGTATATGCATTTATTTGAATTGTTTTATGTTTTGGGTTTTTTTGTTTTCTCCATACCCCTGCCCATTTCATTTCATGGAAAAAATTTTTAAAGTTATTTTTGCAAACTATTGTAAATATTCACAAATTTTTATGTACATTTGGGGCGTTTTTTAGGTCCTCGGTATGTTTTTCACGGCATTTTGGTGCATGATAAGCATGAGTGGTGATGGACAAATTCTTATGGTGAATGAGAACCATTGTAACGCATGTATGGGTCGTGATTCTGATTAGCTAGGTATAGGATAGAGTACTGAAGACCAACCCGAGTTTTTCTTCCCCCTCCCACCTTTCGGCCTTGAGCCACAATTTGTATTTTACAAATAAATAATACTAGCCATTTCCTACCCCAGGCCACTACGGATTGGAAGTCCTTTTCAAGCTCGGCAGCGAGGTTCGCTTTGTCGCCCACACCGGGTTTTTGATCGAGGCGAGAGTAGACAGTGGTTTCATCGGCGTACATGCCTACTTGGGATCTAATGGCGTCGCGGAGATCATTAATATACATCAGAAAGAGCGTGGAACCTTGGATAGAACCTTGAGGGAAGCCCGCGTTAGTATGGTAGTTTGGGAGGCATGCCCAATTAATACTATCTTCAATGTGCGGTTAGAGAGGAATGACTGGATGAGGTTAAACAGATGTCCAGTTATACCGTAGTTCCGCAGTTTGTATAAAAGGCCAGCGTGCCAGAAGCTGTCGAACGCTTTGGAGATATCAATGGTGACGATTCCGGCTTTGCCATTCTTTTCAAGAGCCCGGTAAAGGTGCTCGGTAATGGTCGTTAGCTTATCAGCAGTAGAACTGGTGAAGTGAAACCCGTACTGTTTGTCAGAGAGCAGTATGTGGGCCGTGAGATGCTGAATCACCTCAGTGTTGATAATGGCTTCGAAAACTTTGTCGAAGATCGGAAGGAGACTAATAGGACGGTAATTGGTGGGGTCTGAGGGTTCGCCAGAATTCTTAAATATAGTATAGTAACTACACAGGAGAACTTCGAACAGGCAGGAAAACAGGAAGCAGATCGGCAGAATTTAGAGAGGACAGAGGACAGTTCTGGGGCACATTTCTTCAGTACTATGATTAGGATTCCGTCCCCGCCGCTCGCTTTGTGTGGGTCAAATTTTGCAATTATCTTGGATACCAGCAAGCAGGTAATGTGGACGTTATTTAGTTGAGCCTTAGTCCTGGGTAGGAAGTCGAGTGTAGTTATTCCCGTGTCGAATTGGTGGAGAATCTACGGGCAAAGCATTCAGCCTTGTCCGCTGGGGAAGTGAGAACTTCAAATACATTGATTAGTGGGCGTATTGAAGTCTTGCTCTTATTGAGCACGCTTTTGCAGAGTAGCCAGTAATCTTTGGAGCCGAACTTAGAGGATGCTAGGCGTTGCCTCATTCTGGCAGCAAACGCCCTCTTAGCTTCGTTCAGTACTTTTTTACACTTATTACGTGCTGAGGCGAAAAGGCGCCTGTTTTGGTTCGACGAGCAGCTTCGATAGAGCCGGAAGAACTGGTCCCGGTAGGCACTGGCGGCCGAACAAGCAGGTGAGAACCAGGGGGACGAATTTGATTTTAGATGGAATTTTCTGGGTGGGATAAAAGCATCGATGCCAGCCTTAACCCAAGAGGTTGTTCCAGGGGACGTCGCAGAGGAAGTCTCGGAACGAATCCCTGTCTGCTCTTTGGTTGCAGTATGATATTCTGCTAGTCTGGTTTTCTTAGGTAGAGTAAGAGTGGATTGAGATGTTGACGGAAACTACGGCGTGGTCAGAGTTTCCGAGAGGGCAGAACTGCCTGTTAGTGCAGGAGTCTGGAATGGAAGTAAAGCAGACTCCTAGTAAGGAGTCACTTTCGTTAGGGTTGTTACAGAAACACGTGGGGAAGTCCATCACTTGTATTAGAGCTTGGGTTATTGAAAAATTCATGGTGCCGATCCCAGCAAGGCCGGTGACAGAGTTTCAAGCCACTTGGTGTGTTGGGCGTTAAAATCGCCAGACACAAATATATGGGCTGATGGGTGAGAAGAAATGGCCTTGTCGATATTGATAGAGATGCTATCAAGTACCGAACAGTCAGAGGAGGAGGTGGAGCGGTAGACGAAGAAGAGATAGCTAACTGAGCTTAGAAGTGAGAGACGGAAGCACATGAAAGAATGATTCAGGGATTCAAGAGATGTGACCCTGGCTAGAGGGAGTTGTTCTCTGACATATACACCAAGCCCATGCATATGGACATTGAAGTCCTTCCTGAAGAGGGGAAGGTAACCAGGAACGAAAGCTCAGAGGAGGGGATAGAAGGGTCAAGGTTAGTTTCACATATAGCTAAGATATCGGGTGAGTTAGTTTGGAGGAATGATTCTACACTATTAAAGTTACTGCGGATACCTCGTATGTTTGTGAAGGAAACGCAGATAGGTTTGGGCGATTTATGACTAGCTGGTTTAGTCTTGCTGTTTCGTTTGTTTAATTTCATAGTGGTTCAGTTGTGGAGAGAGAGAGGTCTAGATTAGGGTCAGATGGTCACTAATTGCAGTAGGTGAAGGATGGAGAATGGCGCCGCCTGCAGCATAATGTGGCCTCTGAGTTGCCCATCGGAAATTCATGCAGGGACGCCCTTCCATGCGCGCGATGGCACTACAGGAACCCCGATATTATTCAACCGTTGATCAGAGCAGCCTCTCAAACACTATCAAAGAGTTCGGGCTCCTAACTACCAGTCGGAAGCAGCAACCAGGAAACTGCCAACCCGATACCCTCAGATTGAAGAGACGTTGCCGTCATACTCACCAACTGCGAAGAGCTTCCAGCCGAACCGACATCAAGACTGAAAAAGAGAGATGAACCGGAAACCCTTCCTAAACAAGAAACAAGGCAATCACCTCTACTCCTGTCCAGAAGAAAGTGTGGAGTGTGAGACCAGGCGATAATAGGTACTATCTACTCCAATTAAAAAAAATAAAATTAATTAAAAAAGAGTGACTGAAGTTTACTAAGTTTTAACTTAGTATAAGTTGAAACTAACCTTGATATTCAAAAGCAATTTACACAATCATAGTCGAAGTGCATTACAAGTGTGACTAGTAGAGAACTTAGGTTAGTAACAAAAAAAAAATAAATAAATAGAAAAAATAAGAACCCAAAAGAATAAAAAAATAAAGCAAAATTGATAAATCAATCAGACAAGTTAAAACTCACTGAAAAAAAAACATTAAAGAACTAACCTTACAATCATACTAAAATTACAAACTCTAAAGTTAGGATATCTAGAAACGCTAAACCTTTAAAGTATTAGTATTAGTAACACGATACTCACTTTGAACTGTATGATCTCTCTCCTTATATATATATTTACGTCTAATTTTACCACTATTTCATACTCCAAAATGTGATCTAATCAAAGTTTTCAAAAAAAAAAAAATTCCTTAAATTTTAAATTAAGTTTAACTATAAAATATATATTAAATATAAAAATTAAGTTTAAATACAAAAATATGTGCAGCCTTCTACTTCACTAATACAGATGTGTTTATCAAGTAACGATTTCTATATCATTTTAGCTCATTCTCTTCTACCCACCCACCCCATATACATTTTTACTACTTATTTTCTCATTGTTAAAGCCAAAAGACTGGCCATAAAATGCTGTCAAGCACCATATCTTATCTTCTACGATTAAACTTGTCTCTAAAATTTTCAACATGTCTCTCCTACTTCTCCCTTATTTTCCTTCTTCGACTTTTTGTTCAAATTCTAATTTACAACTTCCAATTCTGATTTCCGATTTTCTCTACCCAAATTAACGCACGCACAAAAATTTGCCAGTATAAGGAAAAGTATTTCCATCACCCTTCACACTACCTGATAAGACATTATCTTTTGAATGCCGAAACAAACAAATTATACTAATTGTAGTAGATGATTCGTACATGATCTAATCTATATTTGAAAATAAATATTCATAGCTCTATTTTTATATTGAGGACTAATTTAAATTAAAATTTTGAACGTTGGTTTATATTTTTGTTCCTTATATATATATATATATATATATATATATATATGTGTGTGTGTGTGTGTGTGTGTGTGTGTGTGTGTGTGTGTGTGTGTAACTGACATATACATGTCTCATTTCAGTTTATGTACACAATAAAATTATATATTGAACTTAATTGACGTCAATTCATATTCTTTAGTTGTTCCGCCATTTTTGGGCGTATACAGAGAAAAGTATCTTTTAGCAAAATCAACTCACAATATTATGAAAAATTAAATGAAAAAACTGATAAGAGTATTAACACCATTTAAACTTTCATCAAACATCAAATGCATTGTTCTGTCATGGTTTTGTGTCAACGGCATTATTACCTCTAAATCAGTGCATCCATCAGTATTTTTAGTGCCGCCATCACATTAACAGCCACATTCAAATTATAATACCGACCTCAATCTTGAACATTATGTTTTCATATCAATAAAAGATCGATACAATGAATCAAACCTGAAGTGATAATGATACATCTCAACATTTGACAACAAAAGGCTTAACAGATTGCAAAAATGCTTCCAAATTCTAGTATCCATTACATAGCATAAAACTATAATTCAAACTATAATTCAGTTATTATTGTAGCGATTATAAACCAGAGACTGATTGAGTTTTAAACGGAATGAACATTCTAGTCGGTAAGAAAAATAAAAATATACGCCTAGTCACAACTAATATTTTCGTAAGTATTACGATATATATATATATATATATATATATATATATATATATATATTGATCATAATGGTCCCAGAGTTGCTTATTTTTCAGTAATTTACTGATCGGAATGTATTTTTGGGTGGGCATCTTTTCTTATAAATAAAACCCCTGAAGATGAAACCATCATAATATTTTCTTAACGAAAAATTGAAGAATTGAAGACTGAAACACATGATCCGGTACTATTTTATTAGCAGTTTGCCTGGCGCGATGCAAACTAACTAGTACCGAAACACAACGACTATTGTGTTACAGTCCCATATGTTATTATTATAAACTCTTGTAATAGAAATGTTACTATGAATATTGGTCTACTAATTATCGAGTATTCTTCATAAAGTAAACCACTACAAACTATTGATATATATATATATATATATATATATATATATATATATATATATATATATATATTATTTGTGTGTGTGAGCGTTTGTAGTGGTTTACTTTATGAGTGCTCGATATATATATATATATATATATATATATATATATATATATATATATATATATATGATAGAATAAGTAAAAAGAATAAATATGCACACATTACCATTCAGACTATTCCATTATATAAAAATTATAGTTTGCTTTATTACACGTGACATATATCGACCAATAAGACCTAAAACTCAAATCATAATATACATAATATATTAGTAGACTGTCACTTTGTTTACTCACTTTTCTCTGTTTTTCTAAAGGAGGTTTTATAAAACCAACGCATTTTAGATTGAGATAAATTGTTTAAGTTTTTACTTCACTTTTTCATTTTATCAGGTTCCTTATCAATATAACAAAATCATACATATATATATATATATATATATATATATATATATATATATATATATATACTGAAAAAATTGTTGTCTCATTCCGAATTTTATATGGTGTTCGAAATTTATATTACCATTACAAAATAAGCGAAAAAAATTCATTATCAAAAGAAATGCGCATTTGCTAACGTTAGGAGATAGCATGATATATATGAATATTTTTTAATTAATCCAAAAAAAAAATAAAATTTTTGGTTATCCGCCATCAATTATTTATGTTGTTACCTTGTAATCTTTTTACCCAGTGAAGTATTACGGTTTGATAAAAAAATAGCGTAATACATACGACTAGTTAATGAATCTATGGATTTGCTTGTTTTTAAATGAGAAGAAAATTGTATAATTCCATGATTAAAAGATTTAACCTTAATTGTCTGCATATTCGGATCCTGTTTGAAGAAAAACAAATGCTATTCACATTTAGTTTGTTAACGAAACGATGTTATGGCGCATGGAATCTTCGTGTTGCTTCCAATACATTTCGTTTTTAATGAACAAAAATCCATTCAGTAATTTATTCTCACACGCTAATTATTATTTTTACTCGTTTTTTCTTTCCAGCTTATTCCATTTTACTTTACATTGTTCAAAATGTCTGAAATTATTTTTACACGATTTTCAGAAACTCACATTGAAACATTTACTTTAAATTGGTGAAATATATTTTAAATTAAATATTCTGTTTTTTGTTGTGATTTTTAAGATATCTGTCTCGCGATTTTATTTATTTGTAAAAGTAAATAAATATCTCTAAGATAATGATAATATTTATATGTGTAAATTTTGTTCATCAGTCAGGTATTTAAATTAGTGTTTTATTTATTATGTATCACATTGTAATGATACCGACCGAGCAAAAGCGATGGACTGTCACAACCAAAAAGCAAATGACCAAAAGCCGTCGGTGCGCAGCTGGATTCGCGCAGATGTTCCGTTTGTAAAGAAAAAATTAATTAAATATTAAATTTCCAGTTCGCGGGCCTACGCGAATTTTATTTATCGGCCAATGGGAAGTCCAGAATCAAATACAAGTGTGAATTCCCAAATATTCTGCTGCGATCCAAAAAGAAGATATAAAAAGCCGACACAGAAAGCATCGCTAGACAAAAGTATAGGCAGGGAGACTCAAGCTCGAGATAGACGAGTGTAATTAGTAGCTCCCTTGACCCAAGTCAAGTGGCTTACTACGTTCGCCTCCCTTACCCCCTCTCATCTTATCTTTCGTTTACTTAAAATTACTTACTGACCTAAGGAGGGAATACATCAAAGACATTCCTTACTTACAGCGCTCCCACATTCCTGATCATTAATTATCTTGTCAGCATTTTATTGCCACGAACATTTTAACGTCCGTTGGACCCATATGCAAAGGATTACTTTAATTGTATATATATATTATATAAATTCGGTTAATCTGCAACAACATAATACTACCCTTCACTGGAACGGATTCCCTACTATAAACTGGAAAAGAATGGATAAGCCACGATAACATCACTACATGCACTATAGTCGAGTAATTCTGAAACTAATTCTATCCCCAACCACCAGACTTATTTATTTAAGAGTATGAAGGATAAAAAAATGCTCTTTCAGGGTGGAAATTTTGCAGTCAACATCTTTTTAGTAATTCTGAGACTAATTTGAAATATCTTTTACAGTCAACAATTATCTGGTAATTCTTAAACTAATTTTTTTCACTGACAAAACGATAGGTGCGATTACCCTAAACCATGATATATATCTACCACTATGTAGTGTCTTGCCAAAGTCCCTTGATCGTCGCGAACTATTCGTGCAACTGGAATTCAGTTGTTTATAAAATCAGGGTGGTGTTCAGCGCATTCACTCTACCATTCAAAGCATTACTTACATACGTATTTTTGTATTTTTTGTCGAAATTGTAAAAAATGCTGTTAATCTGAGATATGAAATTGTGAGGAGGCATTAGCGATAATATGTACGTCAAGCTCCGGTCTTCCAATATGAAAATTCAAGACAATATTAAGAAAATAGACATGACAACGAACTATTCTTGACTGAGTGATCTTTATATACAAAAGCACAAGTCTCTAAATCTTTAGTGAATAACAGTTATGATTATTATTGAATTGGTTTAGACTTAGTAAGGATTAAATATTATAATAATGATAAACCACTAATTAGCATTACATTTTATGTAAGTTCACTTCAACTGAATAATGTTTATATAATGGCAGGCGGGTAAAATAATGAAACGAGTCGTGTCGTCGAGTCTACAAATGTTGGATGTAGGGTCTTAATAGATGTTAAAATCTCATTGATATACGAACTGAATAAATAGATCCCAATTCGACACGATGATAGAACAAATACAAAGAACAAAATAGGAAACCTATCTTAATGTAACATGTTTCACTTACATTAAAGTTTCTTCAGAGAGCGAGAGAAAAATGAAAAATGAACTAAGAAACAGTATACTGGTATGTTATGATTTGGAGTTAATTATTATTGGTAAAAATAATCGAACCCCAAAGCGTAACAAGAATATATATATATAGTCATCCGCAGACAGATTTGTCAGATTAATCAGTACGGTTAGACAAACGATTGCTTTTAGCTAGGATTAAAACCCGAACAAATTGACATCAGTAGGCGATTATACCTCTGAGCTATAGGCGCTAGCTAGAATAAGGCAGATTTTTAGCATGTGATATACCATGTAAACATACGCCAGTTGTTTAGTGAGTTCTAAGCTATTACTGAATAAACGATGCGTAGTCTTCACTATCTGAAGATACAATTATTACAAAACTTAAAATAATACGGCACTGTTAATGAGCAAATATATATATATATAGGTTAAAACTCCACATTTTGCTTATCCAGTCTCTGGCGGTTAAAGAAGAAGGCTGTGAAGAAGGCTGTGAAATGCATATTTTCCAATTGTAATGATTTATTTTAATTTCACTTGAATCGGTAGATGAATGCACAAATTTGAAGATTCTCTGACTAAAGTGTTTATTCGATATTTTACTAAGTAGCAAATATAAAATTCACATTCTTTCTTCCCCTACCCCAACTAAAACATTCCCATAAATCCATCCGCTACAGCTAGAAAAGCATAACCCAATACCCCACACGATCGCCAAACATATGTATAAACATTTTTAAATATATATATATATATATATATATATATATACATATACATATATATTAATGTCGGACTGTCGGCAACTAAATCGACTACGCCTCTCCATCGGCTTGTGAATGAGGCGGGATATTAGCAACCCGTTAGGAAAGAAAACAAGACAAAACCTCGCAAGGACACTCAAGGAGACAACGGCCAGCTAACTAGAGGTAGTGTCTCAATAAATCACGGTGGAGAAGATAACTAGAAACTAATATAATTCCCAAGAACAATCATGGCCTTGAAAAATTCGATATATAACCCAACAGCCTGAAGGGATTTATGTCCAAATGAACTAACTCCTCGCCCTAAGGACAAACATTTGCAACAGCCGTCACTTGACCGTCATCCCGGGACTGTTTGGTTGATACTATGAGAATGGGATATTCTATTTCTGAAAGTGTAGAAATATTTGAGACCTGACGATGTTTAGTGTCATGAGTGCACTGTGAATATCTGATGGAAGGTAATGCTGTTCACCCTTGCTAGTAGATAGAATAAGACACCAGAGACCCTTAACTATCTAGAAAAGCCTAGCTAGCAATGAATGCATTAACAGGCAAAAGATACTTGCTCAGCCAACATTCAATGCAGAAGTTTCCCAATAAATATGTAGTAGGTTGGTTCAGAAATCGTTAGAATTCAGCGGATACAGAAACAGAACATCCTCTATCGTAGCTCTGCCAATGGTAACGAATACGATAGAATATGAGAATTCGCTACTTTTATCTCTGTGTTGTATACCATCCAAAATATTCCATGCACATCCATTTAAAAATAATTATCTATTGCTTTAATACACGTGACAAATATCTTGCCAATTAGAATTAGCCAAAAAACACAGCACACTCGTATAGTATCACTTTGTTTTTGTTTTTTTCATTCTTCTCTCTCTACTGTAAGATTGAGATAAATTTCCTGTTTTGTTCCTTTTCTTTTGTAGCTTGTTATGTCCAGCAGGAAAGAACACGGAAAGAAAAAGTGTATTGGAAGAACAGAACTTATATACAAAATAAGACTGTTATTAGTCAGCAGACAGAAATGTCAGTCCGAACTGTCACGTTACACTGCGTCTCGACTACCCCCTTTATGAATATAGACAGTATTTATGAAGGAGGAAGAGTTCATTCTAATGTAGATACGTCCTGGTAACACTTTCGTTATTCTATGTTCTTGTCGAGTTCCGATCTAACAAATCACTCAAGAAATCCCAGGCCTAACTAATAAAACCACAAATTTCAAGCTAAATTTTGCCCCCAGTTTCCGATATCATTTCTCCTTTTAAGCAAAATCTCTTCCCTGGATCATTCTTTTGAGGTCTGCAAACAACTAGTAGTCGCCGAGGGACAGATCTAGAGAATACGGTAGATGCGGAAGCAATTAGTAGTGAAATTAATGTAGTTGAGATCGACATGTGATACTTTGAGTTGTTTTAATGAAACATCACTTTCTTTTGTGGCCGTTTTTGGCGATTTCTTCCTTCAAACGCACCAATAATGCTATACATTCTCAAGTTAATAGATGGAAAAAAAGCCTTGCACATTCCAAAATACGGAGGCCAAAATCTTACCGTCTGATATTTGCTTGTTTGGTCTCTTTAGACAGATTTCACCTGCTGCTGTCCACTTAGTTGCAAGATAATTTGGCTCCAATATGAAGTGATAGATCCATGTCTCATCTATTGTCACATATGTACACAAAATTGCGTTGGGACAGTTGCAAACAACGTTCTGAAACCTCGACGCATTGTTGTTTGGATTGCATGTTAGAAAATGCGGCACCCACTTTGAATACAGTTTTCTCATTGACAAATATTAAAAAAAATTGTGAATGCACTGACTTTTATAATGTTCAACTCCTCTCTTATCTCATGCAATTTTAATTTACGATGCATCAATACGAGATGTTTTGTGTTTTTCAGGACAACTGCTGATTTTAGGCGACCTGAGTACAGTTTCGCTTGTGTCTGTACAACCGCGTTTAAAAAGCATACCACTTCTTAAACATTGTTTCCGGTTGCGTAGAGTCCGAATAACACTTATCAAGACTTTGCTTTTCTTGAACAGCATATTTCCCATCAAAGAGCAATGCTTTAAAAATACACAAAATTCAGATATTTCCATTGTTTTGAAAATTTGCAACAATAGCTTCACTTAAATAGTTGTAATATGTAAACTAATAACCCGATGTCAACCGAAGTTTAGTACTTCATGTAAATATAGATATTTTTATTAGTGTTGCCATATATATATATCAAACCCGGGACTTATTCAGTGATGTGTTATGTATTCAACTCATATTAGTGAGCTTTGAACGAATATTAAACTCTACATCTCAAAATTTGTGGAATTGACTGCACATATTGTACCTTCAATTTACCGGCATTTTATTCTTTGAACATTATCCGGTTCAACTTAATTCGCAGAGAGTTATAATAACATCAGTTGGTTACGATTATTTTACTATTTGTTCCTTACTAAATTTATACTTAATTATTTTTAAAAAAATAATCATAACTGCTAATAAAAAATACAATATAATCTACAAAAAAAAACCTGAATGCATGGTCATGAGTAAAAAGAGGAGACCAAAATGCTAACTACAGACGGGCGATACTAAAATCAAGCAGATGCAGAAATTTAAATCCCTGGGAAGTGTTCAAACTCATAATGGAGAGTGCGACACTGAGATCCAAAGGCAAATCGGCATGGACATGGTTGCATTCCAGATGCCGAGAAGAGTATTAAGCGACAGGAAAATTTTGGTGGAAACAAAGAAGAGAGTATTTGATTGTGACAAGATGCCTGTTCTTCAGTGTGATCAGTAATGCTAGATAATCTCATTGAAGATGAATGAGAGGCTTGATGCAAACGCAACCTGTTTCTACAGAAGGATGCTGAGGATACCATCGATCAAACATGTGAGCAACAATAAGGTTTTGGAGAGGATGAAACAGATTAAATCCTGTTAAGGACTACTAATAATAAGATATAGAAGGTCATGATCACTTAAATTCTGAAGAAACACAACACAAAGAAAAAGAAGAAGAAGAAGAAGAAGATGATGATGATGATGATGATGATGATGATTACTACTATCAGAGCCGACAATATTACATTTTCGGAATATACTATGTGTGCATGGATCTAAGTCAAGTAAATGAAAAAATAATAAAATGAAAATGAAATGGCGTCTTTTTCAACACCAGATTAAATGGTCAGGGCTATATGTGGTTTGGTAGGCATGTAAATATATTGGCCATTCACTTAATGATTTTACTTATTTAGACTAGGAAAAAACATAGAAAAAAGGAATCAATTTTAACAGAACCGCGCCTAGACAGATCAAAACAGTTAGCGTCACCAGTAATAAAAGAATGTACACACGCCGGCCAGGATCTCCCCCACCCACACACACACACACACACACACATATATATATATATATATATATATATATATATATATATATATATATATTATTCTAATGTCCTTTAGGTTAAAAGCATTTATTCTAAAGGGAATTAACTCGGTTAGAGAATCGTTTTGTATTTTTAGACACGTAAAAGCTTGTCTTAACGTAGCAGTCAGTCCTTTTTATTTTACAATCATTTTGCCAGGAGACAGAATAAATAAACATATCTGACTTCCAGTTTTGAGATATTGAACTGGACATTAATTTAATCTTATTATCTCCAAGAATTGGTAATTCTTCTTTCTATCGATTAAATAGAGCGTTGAACTTTAGTTCAGATAATTATTACAGTAGCCTTGCTTCCGAAAAGGAGAAAACGTATTCTTGGCTTCAAGATGAGAAAACGTTCACCTCTAATCTTTCTGAAAATCACAATTCGATGTCTGGTCATATTTTATCTAGACGCGAATATAAGCAGTAAAAAGAAATTACCTTTTTTTCAACTTGTTAATTCACATCTCAATGATAATTTTTGAAATTATTCTTCATACTTCAAAGGACAGATCACATACAATAATTTTACTGTTGCAGAAAGGTTTGTTGTGCTTATGTAAAAACGCATGTCTCCTGGTTACCCCTAACAATTATTGCGGACTCAAATTTAAGTCCAAGATATAAATGAATAACTCAGAATAATGCAGGATGTAGCAGAACAACATGCTTATTTAGAAAAACAAATAAAACAAAAGTAATGCAGATATACATGTAATTCTTAAAACAGAATCAATTACAACATTTACATTTTATGTTGTACAAGCTTTAAAGATGACATCAGTCAGATGGCGTCCATGCTGCTCAATACACTGGGTTAATCGTACTCTGAAGTTTCGGTCAACTTATTCCATCATATCGGCGGTTATGTTGGCAACAGCTTGACGAATGTTGTTCTTCAGGTGAGCCAGGGTGTTAGGACGATCGTTGTAAACAATTGACTTCAGGTAGTCTCAGAGAAAATAGTCACAGGTTGATAAATCAGGGGACTGTGCTGGCCAATGCAGATCGCCCCTCAAAGAGATGAGGTGTCCTGGAAAGTTGTGCTGCAAAACTGTTATTGACACGCGCGCTGTGTATGCCGTGGCATCACCTTGCTGGAACTATACATCTCCAACACCCATCTGGTTCGGTGTTGTTAGGAAAGCTCAATCATCATGCTGACGTAACGTTCAGATATCACTGACATTGCCTGTTTGTTTTCTTCAAAAACCATGGGCCAACTATGCCAATTCTGCCAATTCGAGATAGTGCACTCCAAAATGTTACACGTTCTGCGGGTAGATGACGTTTATGACGTTCCCTCGGATTTTCAAGGCTCCGATAGAGCATGTTTTGCTTATTTACAGATCTCGAAAGATGGAATTGAGCCTCATTACTGAAGAAAACAAGCGTGTCATTGAGCAAGCGAAGAAGCGTCTCACATGAATTTTCACGAGTAAAAAATCGCGTGGATTAAATTTCTGCACCATAGCCAATTTGTAAGGATAAAATCTCAATTCATCATGAAGAACTGGTTTCACAGAACGAGCAGACAACTCTAAAGCAGATGCATGTGTGCAGCCAAACAGGCGGCGGGGGATCTCAAAACAGATTATCTCACCGCTTCAATGTTTTGGGGTGACCTTGCTATTCGTGGGAGACCAGGTTTCTTCTTCTTTGCATCAATAGTTTCCTTAAAGTTTTTACCCAGAAAACAACTGACTGCCGGTCAGGACCACGGGAGGAAATATTGAAGTGTTGACGAAATGAACGTTCCGTGGGGAGGATTGAACCACCGCTTGAAAAATATGCCTCAACAGCAAAAGCGCGTTCCAACTTCGTCCACTCCATGATGCATGTAAATAATCAGAAACAAACTTTAAATCCCGCATTTTCGGTAAGTCCCTCCCCACTATCCTTGGATCAACCATCGCTTTAGGGCGTCACATTCAAATAACCAGGTTGCCCTGCTCCATCCTGTATAAAGCAAACTACTTATGAGGGTATTAATAAAAATATTACAATTATAGTACATGTAGAATATATTTAAGAACATGTTTCATAAAACGTTTAAATTAGAGAAAGCAAATCTGTGTGACCCGCCTGTGCTTAAGTTTTCTGTTTAATTTTACTTTATTTAAGTCCCTTTGTCTTTATTTTCTTTTCTTTTTTAATAATATTTTTCTTCATAACACCCAATGTATATTCCTCACCTGCTAATGATCATTAAAGTTAATAGAATCAATAACATTTGCAAGTTCCTATGCTACCTACCTGAATAGTGTGACTAGACAAATAAGTAATGAACTCTAGACACCTCAATATAGCTCCCCTCTTTCATGCGTCGGAAGAACTATTTATTTTGATCGACAGTCATCCTAGAGGTGATGACTTAAACAAAATTACCCATGGGGGGTCAATTATAAAAGTCAATAAAAAAAATCAACTATCAACATGCTGACAAACAATAACTCATACAGGATTGGACATAACCTGAGTTAACAAGGCCAGCGTTTCTTAGAGAGAAACGAGATTATGTTCAAAAAATATCTCATTGGAACAAACATTTTCAGTAACGGGGTCATAGCTGGTTACTAAATACGTATAATCTCCAACCTTGAACCAATACCAAATAAATTAATAAAAAGAAAGCAAACGAAACGGACACGTGAAGAGTATCAACAAGTCATTGCAACCTTTTACACTGCACTCGAAAATCTAAAAAAGAACATCACAAATCAGCCATACCAAATATGAAGAACTCTGGTTGGAACTATAAAACAAACCTTATCTCAACCCCAACATGCTAGTCCCTATTCCAAGTGGTATCGTGTATAAGCAAATCAAATGCAAAAACAGATGAGGTAAAATTCAATATAAGACAGAATACAGTAACCCATCACCGAAACAATAAAGAAGTGAGTATTAAAATAAATATTATGACCGAAGATGAGGTAACAACGAAAAACAAAACATAAAGCTAAAACAAAAAAAAAATGAGGTACAAAATAATCTCTCAGGAAATAAACTGAAGAATCTAGCCGAGCCATAAAATGCGGGTATTCAGGTTGTGTTATTGAAGAAGAGTCAATCGACATGAGGGCAGAATTCCTTGAAAACAAAAAGATGTGAAATCACTTATGCGAAAAGTCCCATGATTCAAGTACTCAACAGCAGCCTTTAAGATTTCAGAAAGAAATCACTCGACCGGCGGACGAGAACAAGGGAAAATTTACTCGCCCCAAAATCATTTTACTCGACCAAATCCATTTTCTTAATAGTCGCCTTACGTAAACATAGCGTCAATCGCTGACAGAAAACAAAAAATGAAACTTTATTTAAAATTTCGAACGTGTTAGAAAGGATTTAAATTTTTTTTATATAACAAAATTTGATCATTCCTCTTAATAATAGCACAGACGTTTTGATAAAACTTTGTTTTTATTAAGTTTGAACCCTTTAAATATCATGATATGCTGTTTTTTTTTGTTCTTTTTTTGTGGGGGCGATTGAGTGGAGGTACCTAAATTCGTAGTTTCTTTCTTCTGTTTGACAACAACATCCATCTCATAGATGAAAAAAATAACAAATCTGATTTTCTCAACGAAATTTTTTAAAAAAATTACTTACTTGAATAATTTTTTTATCGGTGCGTGGATGAAAGAAGTATGCGTATTTTTTTCTTCTTTCAAATGTTCATTTTTATTTTCGTAGAATATAGATGTTAAGGCAAGGATAATATTTTCCCAAATGAATCTGTAAATATCTGTGAGCGTCCTGGGCGGCAAAGACATTTTGGCTCTAATCGGGAAGTGTTAATTAAATGAATGTTTACACTGACAGGGACGATAAAAGCGAGGCCAAAGAGTTCAGTAATTTCATTGAAGGTCATTCTAAGTAACCTGAGAATCTTCAATAGTATATATTTGTGTTGTAAAGGTTGGTTTTATTAAATTTGAAAGAACACGTTTCATTGCAAGTAAAGCATCGGGCGAGTAAAGCAATAATTTTTCATCGCCCAATTAATGTTTTAATCGACTGAGTCAATCGGGCGAGTGGAATCTCAAAGGCTGCAGAGTAACTTACACACGAATGTCGGACATAGACCACTTCCCCAAAATCCATATTATAAATGCCTATAAACATATTCTGCGAATATAAAATCCTGCAAAAACGTCCTAGAAACATCTCTTGTCATTTCCCTACAGATGTATCAGCTACTAGCGCCATGACAATAAGAAAATCAAGGAACAAACAAAAAGAGTGACGTTGGACGGGAAATTTAAGCGTGAAATTGATGAAATCATATGCGTGTTATCGATACTGAATGAGATCTCTATAAACCAAAATGTCTCAAGAAGCAAGTGCAGGAAAGAACAAGTGGTGATATAAAGTTAAATTACTAAATTAAATTCTACTAGTCAAGGAAATGCCAAAGCATAAACTGCAGTTAAAAGAACTACAAAGGAACAAGATGATACAAAATACATTGCAGGTTCTATCGCAAAAATAAATATTCCAAAAGGACATTAAAATATTTTAAAGAGAAATTGGAAAAGTAATTATAGATATCAAAATGCGGCCGTCCATTGAATAAGTACAAAACATCTCGGAGATTATTCCGATCATCCCCTATGAATATAAAGCAAATACAAAATGGATCCAACGAGAAGAATAGATCAATAGACACCAGAATTGTTAAATATAAAGAATTATGTTAGGCAAGATCAAATTCTCAAAAATAGAAAACCCCAAGTTACCCAAATTTTAGCTCTATCTTCTGTCATCAATTCGTAAAATTCTTGAACAAATTTTATCAATGCTAATTAATAATCTCATTGAAGTCCCGAAGTTGATTACCAAAGTAATTATTTTATTTTATTTTTTTAGCCCCAAACCGCTGAAATTTATAACCTGAAAAATTATAGACCAAGAACACATTTGCCTGCTACGTGTAAATTGATCATATCTATCTTGACAAAATATCGTTAGTCTTTCCTCGATTAAAAAAATTCTTCTTTTATATCCCTTCTATTCCCGAAGGAACATAAGGAACGAAGGAGAGGTTTATATGACTGAAACTATAAGTTCGTGATAAACAAAAGGAACCGAGAAAATTGCAGGAAAAGGAGTAAACATTTTAGCGCAATATAGTAAGGCCTTTGATAGTAAGTTACATTCTTGAAACTTTAAGTCGTTGGAAGTGCACAAATCGGTGATAGCAAATTTCCTTAAGTACAACATAGGAATGGCGAAAACCCCATTATATCTACATTAAAGTAGAGGGACTGCCACTTCCAACTGCTTGAATATCCGACACTTTCAAGCAGACTCCCTGTCGCCTTTTCCGTTTTCCTGCCGTTCATCCCTGTTACGCTTGAACTAAACAATAATAGGTATGGATACAAAGTAAGCAAGTAGGTATTTCATCACCTGTACTACAAGGACAATATCAAAATCTTTGCCAAAGACGACAATGATTTGAAGAGTTTCCTCAATAATGTAATATGTTTCAATGGCGATATAGTTATGGATTTTAGATGAGATAAATGTGCAAAATTAACATTCAGGAATGGGTGTATTATAAAAACATTAAATATATCTAGTTTTTAAAAAATGATTAGGACAGTGAGACAATATGAAGCCTATATGTTCTTAGGATTTAGCGAAGGAGATGGAATACAGCACACCCAACTGAAGGCGAATTTAAGAAAAGAATACTACAGACGTATTCGTCTGGTAATGGATACCGAGTTGAATTAAAAAAATCAAATATCAGACATAAATATTTAAGGTCAAAGTGGTGCAATACTGTTTAAACATCGTTAACTGGACCATAGCTGGTGTTAAGCAAATGGACACCAAAACGAGAAGGGTTCTCGTTTTGGTGTCCATTCATTTGGTGTCCACTTGCCACCACATGCATCATCACAGGGCTGATGCTAATCTTCTGTATATACCCAGAACAGAAATTGGAAGAAGATTAGCGCAACTAGAACTGAATTACCATCTACAACAATCGGTCTTGAAAGATACCTGAAAACTACAGAAGACGGGACGGTGATAACAAAAATCATGAAAGAATTAAAAAACTTTGTTCAGTAATAAAGGAAACCAAAAATTTCAAAATGGATCTTAAAGTGTTCAGCTATATTTATGAATTCGCTTGGTGTAAATTTCCGTTATATATTTTCAGTGAACCTGAGCAGAAAAAATGTCAAAGAAAAAGTTAGACACGTTGTAGAAAACATAAGTGAAAATCAAAGGAAAAAATTTTCGTTGAAGATATATTTTGTATTTATTTTCTTAGTGAGAGACTCTCTATATTCACAGTCGGATGGCAAATTGAAAGCACGACTATTTCATGTTCACATTTCTTGTCTCAATATAATAAAATCGTCAAATCCTTTCTCCTGACTTTTATCAGCTGCGTTCCAAACAAATCAATGTTACTTTTCCTTCTCTAATTATATATTAGCTTGTTATTCAGCGCTTTAACTAATAAGAACGTAAACTATATATTCATTTCGCCTTAGAAGAAATAAAACCGTACCAACTCAGCTATATCTTGTAATATTTGAATATGATCCTTCTATGTATCGCAATATTCACTCAATTTCAAAGGAAAGTACTTCTTCAAGACTATGATAAATTGATTTGTTTTCTACTCCTTATTATCCCCTTGGCATGTTGAAAATATTACTAAATTTTAAGAATTTGATTTTGATATAATGAAGGTTTTGTTATACAAATCTTGCGGATTAACGTATAACTGGAAGGACAGAGGTGGACTGATAATTTCTCCACGGGAACTTTCGTGTAAGTGAATATAACGAACAAAACCGAAATTGGAACTCGACTAAATTATTAACAACTCCAAGACTTATTAAATGACAGATCACCTTACAGCAACAGGTATTCCCAAGCAGTCAACTATCTACGAATAACCAGACTCAATGTTACTTAACTTCGGTGATCGTAAGGAAACAGGTATTTCAATATGATCTTTCCTAATTAATAACATGGACTGCACATTGAATTTTTCTTACGGGCATAGAACCCCACACAGGAACACTCTACCTTGAGCGGCTCCTATAATTGGATGCGAATTTTCAGAAAAGATATATATATCATTATCTATTTCTTGGAACTTTTCATACTACATTTTATTTTATTTTTTAATAAACAATTTAATGCATTTTTTCAAGTGATTTTCATGTATCTGTCTCTTCTTTCCTCTTTTATTTATTTTCTTTTATATACTCGATTTTAAAATTATTCTTTGTTTAATGTTTTCTTTTTTTGCGTTCTTTTAATAAGAGACCTATTTTCATTTTTCTGATAGATGCAATATTTAATTTTCTTTTTTTCTTGAACATTTCTTGTTTATATAACTTTTTCCCGTTTAATTTCTTCTGTTTTGGACGTTTTCGATACTCTTTCTTTTCCTTCGGTGTGACATGATTTGCAATGATAGAAGAATTTTTTTCTAAATTATTCCTGAGAGAACAAAAATGGATAGATTCAAACATCAAATCGACACGTGCACGATTACGGAAGAAAATTCAATATTTTTCTATGTGTGCCATTACAGGGTGCAATGCGTAAATTTCATATATTTTATTCCGCGAATGCGCGATCTTTCTTTGAGATTTTGACGATTGCACAATTACGTAGGGTCAGTGTCTGTCAGTGTCTGCCAGTGTCTCTGAGAAAAAAACAATATGACATAATAAACTTCACGAGAAACATGGCAACGGCAGGCCCTAATTTTTGGCATTTGTGCCGAAAATCCTAATAAAAATATTTCAGGGTTGTTATGCATCAATCTGAAGAAAATGCAGAGGATTCAGAAAAATTTGGATGGCGTATCCTGTCAGCCCCATGGTGATGAGTGTGATCACTTGTTATGGCGATGATATGCCTGTATTCATCTTTCCAAAAATAAACTCAGAAACAACACAAATGCTGGAGAATTTATTATAGCCTTAATACAGAGAGTCGCTCCTGGAAGACCCTATGTTTGGCAACATGACTCTGCATCATAGCACTCAAGTAGAAATCCCAGTCATAGCTGTCTGACAATTTCTGCCCCACAACACGACTAGCCCGCTAAATCCTTAGACTGCTATTTACCTTGATTTTTATATGTAGGAATCAGTTGCAGCCACTTTTTCATCGGCGGAATGATGCTTTCCTCTGGCTCTTCTATAAATATTTTCATGGATTTTTCACTGACGAACTTAGGTCACTGGTTCCCCCTTCACAAGAATTTAATCGGGCAAGCAGACTAGCAACAAGGTCCCACTCTTTTACAGCTACATCAAACAAATGCATCCAACATTTCTACTTCATCAGCTCCTTTTCTCGCACTTCCCGCCTGTGAAACTCGTTTCCATATATATTTCTTTTTCCTGGTGGCTACAACCTCCAGGAATTTAAATGCAAAGTCAATTCCCATCTCATAACAACTTAACTCCAGCCCTGTCAACATCACCCTGTGTATCTTGTTCTTTTCCTTTCTCTCTGTCTTCGCCACTGTCTTCAATACTGTGTTCACATCATTCACTTCCCGCCTGTGAAACTCGTTTCCATATATATTTCTTTTTCCTGGTGGCTACAACCTCCAGGAATTTAAATGCAAAGTCAATTCCCATCTCATAACAACTTAACTCCAGCCCTGTCAACATCACCCTGTGTATCTTGTACTTTTCCTTGCTCTCTGTCTTCGCCACTGTCTTCAATCCTGTGTTCACATCATTCACTTCCCGCCTGTGAACCTCGTTTCCATATATATTTATTTTCCTGGTGGCTACAACCTCCAGGAATTTAAATGCAAAGTCAATTCCCATCTCATAACAACTTAACTCCAGCCCTGTCAACATCATCCTGTCTATCTTGTTCTTTTCCTTTCTCTCTGTCTTCGCCACTGTCTTCAATCCTGTGTTCACATCATTCTCTTGCCCTTTTAATTTCAACCCCTGTAGCTGGTTCGTCTTTGTCTTTATTCTCCCACTGTCTAAAACTTAAACTCTCTTATGTAGACTCTGGCACATCAGTGGCGGTACAGCTTTGCTTGGGGTAAAATGATTAAAAAGCCAACAAATCTCCTTGTAATAACAAAGATGAACTGAAACAAGGAGATGCAAGAAATTTCGTAGTCGTCTGGAATCTGTTTTTAAACCAACAATGATTTTACTTAAAAAATTTTGACTTTAGTATTTCAAGATATCTTGTGTAAATCTGGTAAATATATTGGTTATAATGCGTTGTAATTTTACTTTTGGTTTAATTTTGGTGACAATTTATCAATCGCACTTCTATTTTTACTAATTTGATAAATCCTATTTCTTCTTTAGTATTCTTCTGAAATAAATATCGCCTATAAGCTTATGTTTTGGATAATTTTAGTTCGGGTTTATAGATACATACATTAATTAGCGAATACTCGTATTTGAAATAGACGCCTCATATTTTATTTTAATTTAAACTGTGCGTATTATGTCTATCGCCAGAATATTCGAAGAATCTTAATAAAGTAAATATTTTCTCCAACAGGAATTTCTTAAACGTTTGAAACAATAAAAAATAAAAATTATTTCTTTAGAACTTGCTTTGTTTACGCTTCGGATACAAAGAAGAGCAGATTTCGAGAAAAATATCTTGACTAGAAAGTGTGTTTTATTTAAAAATAAAAAATGAGTATTGCATTACCAGGATGCTCTTCGTAGCAGGTATGTCAAGCACTCAATATCCAACGGTGATTTCACATACAAAATGGAACCAGGTTCGATTCATGCCAAAAGCATTATTATTAAGATTTCTCAGTATTTACAGACAGGCAAACAAACATACTACACACTAGAAAATGAAACTGAGCGTCTATTATGAAGCATAATAACGCTAGAAAACATTGTATGAAAAATAATATCTATTAAATCTTCAAAAACTTTATATATACAGTTCGGGTGCAAAAGTATTAGGAAAAGAAATATTTTATCTTTTCTGGAGCATATTGACAGAAAAAAACAATTTAAATAAAGTAACTTTATTTGATTTATTCAACAAATATTTAACAAAAAAAAATACTTGTTACACAATAAATTTAATATTTAATATAATAACCTTTTGTTTTGATAACAGCCTTCATTCTGTCCGGCATTGATATCACAAGCTTCTTCAATGTGTCTAATAATATTTCCTGCCAAGCAAATGTATTTGTTACCAAAGTGTGTCTTGCGAAGTAACATTAGATTTATCAATTCGAGAGAGGGGAATAAAAAATCAGTCATATCCAAGGATAATAAAAAAAATGAGTATTTTCAAAATAACTTGTTTTATAGAAAACAAGAAAAATTAAATATAAATACTTTTTAGTATATTTCTATTACACCTAGTTTTAAATAATCAATATTTATTAGCAATTTACTTAACTTTTTACCATGTATTTAAATTTCAGTGAGATTTTTAGTAAAATCACCCCTGTCCTAATAATTTTGCACACTACCGGTAGTGGACAAAAGTGTTAAGCCAGGAGTGATTTAAAACTTTATTGTGATACCTCATAAAAGATAAAATAGTGTCCTTATACTTTTGCACAGTATTATATATATATAATGTTTTTTACTTAAATAGAAGAAACAATATGTTTGTTATTTATAGATGTAGATAGATAGACACAAAATTCATTTGTGTGTTCTATTTAACGAAACAGAATAGACATTTATTTTGACATTTGACAAATAGTTTCTATTTTCTGAGAATAGTTTGCTTTCTTGCTTCATCCTTAACGGTCAAAGTATCAATCTACTTTTAATCTAATTTTGTTTTTATTTTTTATTTTTATTACACTTCTCTAGATCCTGTTACCTTTGAGGTATACATTCTTGCATCAATATATATTTTTAACTTCATTTGTATAACAAATATAATTATCTAATTATATAATTATATTATGCTCGACAATATTTTTGCATTGAGCAATGTTTTAAAAGATAATAAATGACAGAGAATTCAAAATCGTAAAAAACTTGGACCCAATTTACCTAGCTATATATATATAAATATAAATATATATATATATATATATATATATATATATATATATATATATATATATGCATGTGTTCGTGTGTTTGAGTGTTTCTACATGCGTGTATGTCTTTTTGTGAGTGTGTGCGTGCGTGTAAAGTGTTTTTAAAATACTTGTATAATCTTTAGTAGGCGCGAGTTGCTCCCCCCAAAGCAAGCAGAAAATTCAAATCGTTTGTTAGTCTGGAAATTACAATCACTCGTATAAATATATTAAATATGCGCGTAAAGAATCCTTACAGCAACGTAGAAAGCCTCTTACAAATCTTGGAGACTTATATTTCTGTTTAGAAACAAACATTATGTTTCCTTTATCAACCCCGAATGAAACAATTTGCCAACAAACATCTTATCCACAATTATATTTATATGTAATCTGTACAAAAAACTCACATTGATTTCAGTTTTAAAGAAAATGTAATAAAATATTTGCCTAAAGCTTATGTCATTGATCGGTTGATAGAATATCTATCATTGAGAAAAATGTGATAATAAAAACTGCTATTTGATTTCAGCTTCAAGGTCAGAATGTAGAAGGTCAACCGAGAAATATGCCAAGAGAATATTACTAAAGATCTTTCCCAAAGGAAATATGTTTGAAAGCTCTGAGGTTTGAAGAGAAAAGGTGATAAAAATTGTTGCATAATATATTAATCTAAAAAGTATAAGGTCATTTCTACGATAATAGAGATAAAGAGTTAAAAAGGAATTCTCGCAGACATTTTTCATTCCTTGTTCAACACTTGCAGAACATAACATATATAACATTATTACAAATTGTTCCTTTAAGTACGATATCATCTTCTCTAACTGTTTATATATATATATATATATATATATATATATATGACGTCAGTATTGATTAATGCAATTCTTCGTTGTTTCCGTGGGTACAAATCTCTGTTTATATATATATATATATATATATATATACACATAGATTTGTACCCACGGAAACAAAGAATTGCATTAATCAATACTGACGTCATATATATATATATATATATATATATATATATGTGACGTCAGTATTGATTAATGCAATTCTTTGTTGTTTCCGTGGGTACAAATCTCTGTTTACATATATATATATATATATATATATATATATATATATATATATATATATATACATAGATTTGTATCCACGGAAACAAAGAATTGCATTAATCAATACTGACGTCATATATATATATATATATATATATATATATAAACATAGATTTATATATATATATGTTTACATATAGTGAGAGAGAAGGAGAGAGAGAGAGAGATTTGTACCCTGAGAAACAAAGAATTGCCTTAATCAATACTGACGTCATTGTTCGAATCTGAGGAATCTTTCGGACAATACGTTTCAAAGGTTTTCGTTGGCGTTATTATTAATAATAAAAATTGGACACAGGAAAAACAGGTTAACTTAGAAAAGTGGGGGAAAGGAGTAGCGCATTTAAAATAAATTTTTAATCAAAATAATTAAAATGAAGGTGGGTGTATATACACAAGAGTGATAAAATTGAAAAAATAACACTCACAGACCCTCCTAGTAGTTGTAAGAACCATAGAATACAGAAAAGTTCTTGTACTGGAAGCAATGGTTAGGAACAGAAAGTGTGAGGAACATGGTTATGACAATGCCAAGCAGCGGATTCGTAGTAGTAATCTTGTTTTCGTAGTGTAAGGCAGGTGATTTTTGGATTGGGTCAGGTGTAGTAGTTTGGAAAAAGCTTCGGAATCACCAAATTTGAATCCTAATCTTTGTAAGAGGCGAAGAATATTATGGACAAATGGAAGAAAAAGATTATTAATGTATTTTGAATTTATTCCGGTGACGACACATGGTAATTAATTCGTTGCGTTTATTAAGTAGTACTTTCTGATTTTGAAAATTTAAAATCCTATCGTGCACTATTTATAAAAGTAAATATTGAACAGTGGATATTAAGGTACGTGTTTTTTCAATTTCATATATATATATATATATATATATATATAACGGATTTTTAATTATTAGTTTGGATTATACATATTTCGCCGCTCTTGTGTTCTTTACTTACTACTTAAGGATGGGAAAGATCCAAGCAAAGAGCGCTTACTTACTATTTAAGGACTGGATATAGCAGATAGAATGGGAAATATCCAAGTAAAATGCGCTTACTTGCTACTTAAGGACCCAAGAGCACAAGAGCGACGAAATATGTATAATCCAAACTAATAATTAAAAATCCATTGTATAAAATATTACTCTGTTAAATAAATGAATTTAACATTGAGTTCTCTCGAGTTCATCTCCTTTGGAATTTACCCGGATTACACAACAAGTGTACTACATTGTATATATATATATATATATATATATATATATATATATATATATATATATATATATATAGGATTAATTCAAGGATGTTCGATGACCATTTCGATATGAAGATCCCCACGGGGGATAACACATCACCTCAGCAACAAAAAATCCTTTCAGGAACTGGAGAAAAATCAGTCTAATTTTCCTTTTTAAATAGATTTGCAAAGAAATTTAAAAAAAAAAGAAAAAGAAAAAAAAGAAAAAGTTAAAACAAAATAAAATTAAATAAACAAGAAAAAAAATGACATCGTCTGGGCTCGCAAAAAAGGAAAGAGAATTGTAACTTAAAAACAACAGACGGCGTGTTGAATAGATATTAGTTTAAGCAAAACGGAAAAAAGGTGGGAGATAAGAGAGATAAAGGAAGGGAGGGAAAAAAGAAAAGAAAGAAATTGTTTTTTTTATATATTACAGACGCTGGACATATTTAAAAACCTAACTTCCCAAAAACGTTGAAGTATAAGAAAAAGGCCTTTACGTAAAAAAGTATAATTATTTTTAAAGGGAATAAAAATATATAGGATTTATCCTACTAAAAGTGAATTAGGCATAATTTCTAGGGAATTTCTGAAGAACCTAATAAAGAAGTTACAATATAATTTACAACCGAATCTTTGGAAGAGTTCCTTAGATACCATAAAATGGTTTGATAATATCAATGACAAATCTAAATCCACTTTCCTTAAATTTGATATTGTGGATTTCTATTCCTCTATATCACAAAAACTTCGCGTGGATTGTTTAGACTTTGATAGAAGTTATGTTAATATTTCGAATAGGGACTATAGGATTATACTGGAAGCTAGAAAATTCATTCTCACCTTTGATAATTCTACTTGGACAAAAGGGCCTAAAGCTAGTTTTGATGTCCCTATGAGAGCCTATGATTCTGCCCAGGTAACAGATCTAACAGGTATTTATATTTTACATATTTTAAGTAGATTTTTAGACCCTAAACTAATAGGCCGGTATCGGGATGATGGACTGATATGTATTCCCAATTCCAATGGGCCTTACACTAATAGAATACATAAGAAAATTATCAGAGCCCTTAATTTTCTAGGTTTTAAGGTTGAGGTTACTTCCAATCTCAAAATTGTAAACTATCTAGATATCACCCTTAACTTAAATGATGGTTCCAACCAACCCTTTCTCAAAGAAAATAGTTCTCCCACCTATATAAATAGTTTATCCAACTACCCCAAAAATATTATAAGACAAATACCCAAGATAGTAAATAATAGGTTTAACCAATTATCATCTAATATAAAAATTTTCAACGGAAGTAAAGAAATTTACGATAAGGCCCTTCAGAAAAGCGGTTTTATTAACAAGTTAACGTATAATAAGCCTGCTATAAACCCATCTAAAACTAAAAACACCCGAAAATGTAGAAAAAGGAAGATAATTTGGTTTAACCCTCCTTATTGTAAACTAACTCAATATTGGTAAGTATTTTCTCGGATTAATCGATAAACATTTTAATAATAATAATAATAATCCCTTAAATAAAATGTTTAATAAATTCACCCTAAAAATTAGTTATTCTTGCACCTCAAATATAGATGATATGATTAATTCCCATAATAGGCATATTTTAATGAACTTAAATAATACCGACAATAAATCTGGAATTGTTGATAAATATAATTGTAATTCTGTTGATACCTGCCCGGTGCAGGGCAAATATAAATCCACCCAAGTAATTTATGAAGCCCGTATTTCTCCATCTAACAACAAAGAAAATTACCGGACTTATTTTTGTATGTCCGCGGGCCCTTTCAAACAGAGACTTTACAACTACAGGTACTCGTTTTCGAACTCTAACCAAAGATTCCAGACGGCACTATCACGTAGATTCTGGAAAATGAAGGAGGAAGGGCAGGACCCTATAATCAGCTGGAAATTGCGTTGAAGTAAATTTTTGATAGCAGCTAACTTATATCGTTGGGGGCATTTCAACGCACACAAATGATATCTTCTTCCAAATCTATATTTTATAAAGAATTACACAATATTAAGCAAACGCTAGTCAATAATGGATTTCCTAACTCCGTTATTGATCAACAAATTAAAATGTATCTCAACAAAATTAACAATAGCTCTAACAATAATGATAATATTAATAATAATGGTTTACATCAAAATAAACATAACACTATTAACTTATACTATTGCAACCAAATCCATAATAATTATAAACAAGATGAAAAAACTCTCAAAAAAATAATACGTAGAAATGTTAAACCAGTGGAAAGTAATAATAAAATTAAACTCATTATATATTATAAAAAGTTTAAAACAATTGACCTCTTAGTCTATAATAACCCAACAAGCACTAAACTAAATTCTATACAAAAAACTAATGTAGTGTACCAATTTACATGCCCATTCAGAGATTGCATCTCTGATACTAATCAAAAACCTACTACATATATACATTTTACTACAACCACGCTCTCCCGTAGACTTACATGTCCTCTTTCTGATCAGAGTACTATTAAACAACATTTCTCTGAAAAACATAAACATGTAGGTAATATCAGACAGATTTTGGTCAACAATACGGTGATCCTTACTCATACACACATTAAGAGTAACCTGCAGTTATTGGAGGCCATGTACATCAAATAGAAAAAAACAACACTCAATAAAATCAACTTTAAAACAGGAAACAATATATTACATTGGATTTGACTACATGGTTTTGTTGTAATTTCGCGCTATCCCGCGGTGTGACGTCATAAAACCGCATCGCAAACTTAAGAACTGCGTTTATTATTTTTGGTAACTATTGCCGTTGCCAAGCGGAGTTTTATGTCAACACAAAATAAAATCGTCGGTGATGGTGGATTTTATAATATTTCAGTTTAAACAACCTCTCTGAAGATGGCTCGGGTGAGCCGAAAGCTTAGAAGAAAACCAATAAATAATTATCCAAATTTTAGAGAATTTTTGTCTTTATTTTCAACTGAAATTAAAGTAAAAATACGACTTTTAGAACGGCTCATGATTAAACATAATAGACATTCATTGTCTCTTACATTTAACAGCATGTGTTTAGAAAATATGTATATATGTATATATGTTTGTTTGTATATATGTATTTATGTGTGTAAAAAATTGTTTAGCTATTTAAAAGCTCTTTTTTTATAATATTCATTAAATTTTTATATTTTTATATGTATGTGTGTGTGCATATGTATAATGTATATATGTGTGTGTGTGTGTGTGTGCGTATACCTATACATATATGTGAGTGTACATATATATTGTGTGTGTAGATTTATATACACATGTATGTGTATATACGTATATAAGTGTGTATGGAATGGAATGTGTGTGTGTGTGTGTGTGCGTGTGTATGTGTTTGTATATATATGTATTCATAATTGAAGAATTGTTTGTGTATGTGTATGTATGTATGTGTGTACTTCTATATGTATGTATAATTGTAAATGAATTTTTTTTGTTATACCTAGCGGTGTCTTTATTTAGTTTAAATTAAATGACCTAATTTTTTTTTAAAAATTATTTTAAATCCTATATCTTTTTATTCCCTTTCAAAATAATTATATCTTTTTAAGTAAAGGCCTTTTTCTAATACTTCAACGTTTTTGGGAAGTTAGGTTTTTAAATATGTTCAACGTCTGTAATATATATTTTTTTTTCTTTCTTTTCTTTTTTCCCTCCCTTCCTTTATCTCTCTCATCTCCCACATTTTTTCCTTTTTGCTTAAATAATATCTATTCAACACGCCGTCCGTTCTTTTTAAGTTACAATTCTCTTTCCTTTTTTGCGAACCCAGACGATGCCAATTTTTCTTTTCTTGTTTATTTGATTTTATTTTGTTTTATCTTTTTCTTTTTTTTTCTTTTTTTATATTTCCTTGCAAATCTATTTAAAAAGAATTACACTGATTTTTCTCCAGTCTCTGAAAGGATTTTTTGTTGCTGAGGTGATGTGTTATCCCCCGTGAGGATTTTCATATCGAAATGGTCATCGAACATCCTTGAATTAATCCTATTTTAATTTATATTTGCTCTGTAATATTTTATTACATGTAGCTCCCTTCCTGTATCATTTTTTAATATTAAAATAAAATTTTTAATATTAATTAGGATCGGGTTTTTGGAATTTACCTTCCTGCTTTTTCAGTTTGGATTAAAGTATATGAATAAAATATATATATATATATATATATATATATATATATATATATATATATATATATATATATCGTCATGAACTGCGTCAATCTTTTATCAGTAGGTTATAAATATTAATATTAAAATTTTACAACGGTCACTTTTGAAATTGTGGCCGACGATTGACTCGCTGAAACAAATATGGACTAAATGTATATTTTTAGTCATATAAATTGATGTGTGTATTGTTTTACCCCTACAAACTTTTCAGTAATTAGACATATTTTCAAGATCAATGGTCACTTTTCAGATTGTGTCTGACGATTGCCACGTGCAGATTGCTTAGATCAATTGTATAAAAAAAATCGAATAATTTGTAACCGGTAGCGATTATATGTCATTAAATTCTAAATTTGCATAAGTTTATCACTGGCATTTTTCAAACAAAAATTTAAATTCATGTTGAAAATTCCTGCACAATCAAATGAATCTGTCGTAAGTCTTATCAAACAATTAGAATTCTGTACAAAGGCAATTACATATAGCCATTCATTTTCTCTCTTGTTCACATCAAGGCAAAACAAACAAAAAACATTTGTCTAAAATCCTTAAAATTTAATTTCATGAACGTGCAATTATGTCTAAATTATTTTGGAAATAGAATCATTCCTTCCGCAAATGACCAATTAGGAGCATAAAAATATATGTTCTCATATTAAATATCTTTCGCCCGGTAGTCTTTAGGGTAACAAATTAATTGGATCTGTTTACATTGACAATACGAGTCAATCAAACTGACACAATTAATTTTAACATAGAAAAAAAATTAAATTCATAAAATAATGACCTATATCATACATAGGCGCCCAAACAGTTGTTAATAAATCACAGGATTATATATAATAAAACTTAAAAATAAGAAAATTTTAGTTAAAATATCTAGATGATAAATGAAAATTGGTGGCCCTATAATGTTATATGTTAAAGCGTCAAGGATTTCGGTAAAAGAAGAAAAATTCACAAATATGAAAATAAAGGAGACTCCTCTTCTGAACAACATTGTATTGATAATTAGTTATCTTAGATTTGGAAAGAAAAGAAAAGGTGAAGAATATACAAACAGAAAAATACTTCTAGAAACTGACATTATGTGGACAGCAGTCTGATACTAGCGACGAAGACTAATTTCAAAGTCGTTTTTACTTACTGTTCAATGAAAACAAGGCACGAGACACTCAAGTTACATGGTTACTTAATGACTTCGAAGTACGTAAGAAGTGTAATTGATTTAGACATTTAGGAAAGATAACAGTTTAAACCTGTATATAAAGAGGTGAAGATTCTAGTGAGCCTTGACACATCCTCACAAAGTAATTTTTCTTCATACGCCTCGTGGTGGTGTAATAGTTAGCAAGCTTGTTGCGTTAAAACCATTACAATTGAGTAGTGATTTCGATCCTCACTGGGTGCCCCATACACTCATCCTTGTGCCACATCTAATCTGCACTTAGAAAATCACCATAAAGTAATGGTTCTTAGAAAGAAACTGTCTAATTGGGAATTTCTTTATATTAAATGAAATATCTGTTTTATATGTACCATGGGAAGTGCGTTGTGGGGCAGTGGATATCGGCTCAGAACGCGAAATTGGTTAGCTGAGTTTGAATTCAAGTTGAATTCATTGAATTCACTTACGCGCAAATACCCTTGGGAAAAGTATTAATACATCTCTTCCTTCCAGTTATGGGTTAAATAACTGGACAGATTGGGTTCTATAGCCTTGTCTGGCAACCGGTCTACCGCAGAAAGCAATGGCAACCTACTGCTTGAAAATATTCTGCCCAATCAGTCATGTCTCTTTCGAGACATGATCGCCCAAGCGTATTTCACATATGGCACTGACTGAGTACCATGTCTCAAATAGAAGTATCCACAATTTCCTGTCATTTGTGTTTCTTAATAAATGTTGTCATTCTATTTCGCCATTCATTTAGTCAAGTGCACAAATTATAATATGCATTGTTTTTCTCATTCTATCTTGCATCCAATCTGTTCCGTGAGTATCTGACTCTCCAAGCCACCTTCCACCATTGTCATCCAGAAATTTCAACTACCTCTTCCTGATGTTATGTGTAAGTTTCCTTATACAAACTAAATAGAGATGATTTGCGCCAGTGTGCGAGTCATATGTTTGAAGGTCAGAATTTGCCGAACTATGGAGAGTAGCTCGTCAAAACAGTTGCCAGCGAAATAATGATATAGTTGCTAGAAAAATGTGCGTCTTCGTCAATAGGACTGAAGTTGTAAAGTGGAAAATAATTCATCACTCAAAAGGCGGCACAGATATTTCTGAACTACATCAATGAGAAATAAAGTGTTAGAAGCTCTTGTCCAGATAGGGTAGCAGGATTCAGGGTTTTCTTTTGTTTTGTTTTGTTTTTTAATCTGATTTGATTCTTAAAATTATAGAGCATAACAGAAGGAGAGAGGCATCAACTACAGCAGTATAAGTTACTCATGTTTTCTATCATTTTTAGAGGCGGATCATATATATGTTTTCAACTTTAAGGATGAGTTGAAATTGTGTTGCAAGGCAAGAAAACCTCTTGAGATTAAAATCATTTTTGAAATCAGTAATGATAGAATGATACTTGTTTGATGATGGGAGTATTAAATTTCACAATGCTGTTTTTGTTTTGATTTTTATTTGCTAGTATGGACGAGAGATTGGCTGCCAGTTCCTGGCCATCTACTTTTTTGTCGATACACACATACATTACTGTTTTATTTATTAACATTTGGAGAAGATATCGACCAGAAAAGAATAAAAGATAAGAATTCTTCGTGATATGACAAGGATACATCTGAAAGATTTACGCTACCCAAAGAAGGCTGAAGATCCCTTCTGCTAAAATGTAGCAACAAGAAAGACAGCAATATTCAATCGAATATCTCGTACAATAGTGATAATGACGTCTTAGTAATTTATACATTAAAAATAAACTAGATATGTCATCGGCTAACAAAACAATAGCAAAGAAACAACTTATAAATAAAGTTTGACCCTGAAATTTATGGAATAAAGAGAATGAATAATTTCATTTTTCTCAAACAGGTTCTCATCTTATCAGCCATTAGACTCTTTTATTGAGTAAGCTAATCGTTTAGATTTGTAGAAATTTAACTAAGTTATATTTCTTTATGATATATTAATTGTAGATTTAATTTAATATTATTTCGTGATAAGAAACTAACTTGGGGCATTTTCTTCAAAATTGTTATTTTATCACACGAATGACGCCCTGTTCATCCTTCCAGCTGAAAGCTAATAGGAAAGCTTTCAGACGAAGAAAATTTAAATCTTACAATGGACATCATTTGCGTCATACCTCATCGAATAATACTTGTAGTCTAACAGTCACAAATAAAACGACTCTTCATCAACCACTCCAGCATGCCCTACATGCACAATCAAATAAAAACACCAACAGCAACTTGAATTACTATCAATTAACATAGTTATGTATTCGCCGAGACGCATTAGTGAGCGGTTTTAGAGTTTTTACCGCCACTAAATCGCTAAAAACAGCATAGTATGAAGAAAAAGGCCCAAAACTTAATGAAAGCAAAATCTTTCCATCAAAATGTTTATATTATTTTAACGAGGAAAGATCGAAATAGTTTTTTAAATATTTAAAAAATAGATTAATCACTTCTAACAAAATCAAGGTTTTATTAAATTTTAGCTTTGATTTTAGTTAGCGGGTAACCAAATAGTTACGAGAGCTTACAATGAAAAATGTAATATTACATAAATCAGCTTTTGTTTTTCGGTGACAAACATTAATTTAGAAATTCTTTCAAAAATCAAATAATTCTCAGATTTTATTTAAATTTTCAGGACTTATTCACAAATGAATGAAATTATTTTGGAAAGGATGATTTAAAAAATCTTAGTTAAATCATTTTTCATTTTTAACAGTTTTTACTCTCCTTCCATGGAAATTCATGAAATTTTAAGAATTTAAATTTTGTTACGATAAATGGTTTTATAAGTTAAAAGTAGGACTCATTGGAAAGTATAAATCATCGATTATTATTTTGAAAATTCTTACCTCTATTTCCGAAAATCTGTTTCCAAAATAAAATAAAAAAAAGCAATATAATTATGAAATTATTTAATTTGAGCTTTTACTTGCTTGAATAAATAATAAAAATAGGGATATTATAGTGTGAAGAAGTGTTTCTTATCAATAATAAAATTTTAAAATAATTGTTTTCCGTTTTTTTAATTATAATAATTTATAAAGTTTCAAAACTATTTTTAAAAATGTTTTAAAGATATTTTGGAGTTAGTTTAAAAACTTATAAAGAGAAGATTATATTTTCTAATCAAAAATTAAAAAGTTTCATACAAATCGTTCTGCCTCCCTATTTTTAAAATTACTTTTATTTTTATTTTTTGTAATTCTGAAGTTTTGTTTTTTCTATGGTAATTTCTATGTGTAAATAAAAAGGCCATGTTATTCAGACTTTCCTCCCCTTACCCGAAAAAAATATACAGTTATGTAACTTGTGATCGCCATACACATATCTTATCTCTAATGTGACAATTTGTCAACACATTTGATATACGGCGGATAGGTAAAAAAATTCAACTCACTAGGTAAGAAAGAGTTTTATCTACATTTCATGGTATAAAAAAAGTAATAATTGTGTAAATCAGATTAATTTAGCATTCATTTTGCTAATTTTTCAAAAATGTGTCACAGATGTATATTTTATTTTTGTAAGATTTTTGTAAAAATTTTGTTTACAAATGTGTCTATCGCTTAAAAATGTCCGAAAAATTGAAAGATTTAAAGAAAATGAATCATTTTAGATCCCAATCAATACAATTTCTATTAAAAATACACCAGAGTATTTTGTTGGCAGTAAATAGTAAATTTAATCATTTAGCTTTCAATTGAAACTAAAATAAAAGTTTAAAGAAAATTTTTATTTTATTTTTAAATTTAATTCAAATTTAGACATCGAAAATGAGTGGCTGTAACTATTTTAGATATATCAGCTGTTTACCTGTTTACAACGAACTCGTTTGTAATTTATTAAAGGACATTTGCTACATCTTACGAACCCAGTACAATATAAGAATTATCGTACAGTTCCGTGTGTAAGGTGACATTTACAGAAAACGAGGTCAAAAACTAAAGTAGATTTTTATAAATTTATCCGATATCCCTAATATATATGATTACTGCTTACTCATTATATGAAGATAATGTTATAGAAAATAATGTTATTTAAAGTATTATTAGAAATTCAAAATAAACGAAAAAGCGAAACCGATTCTATATCATATTTTTCGACATACTTTCCCTAAAGTGAAATCATTGTTTTGTTTACTTTTCTCTTGCAAATAGTGATTCTTCTTTTTTTTTTTTATCTATATTGAAAAAGCTATAGACTGTCTGCTGTACTTTAAGTAATTTAGATAGACTTCATCGACAATCACAAATACAAGCTAAAAACTACAATAATTTACGGGAATAGTTCTTTCTGGCGTTATTGTAAATCGATGTTTACATTTTCTCAGCTGATCTTGCATGGATACAAATTGATTTCATTGAAATGGAATTATTCTTGGAATAGAAAATTTATTATGAATTTATGCCATTAATATATAAGTTAGAAATTCTTTTATAACCTCAGCCTTAAGGCAGAGGAAAATATTTGGTATCGTTTGTTTATTTGTTTATTTGTCTGTCTATCCGAATTCAATATGTCAATCTAATTAAGTCCCAAATGATGGATTTCTATTAAACTTTCAGACGTAATTGGCAACATGACTGGCCCAAACCGATTAGATTTTGGTATCAGTCTGTTTAAAGATAAAGTTTCTAGTTTATTTTTTGGTTTTCTTCCCGATATTTTTCCTACATTTCAGATGCCAAATACTGAACTACCTCCCCTAGATTGCTTTATTTACGTTATTTGATATTCTAATCGATCTAGTTTTTCGACGAAAATATTATTTCATGATATAAGTCTAATATTTATTATCTAAAAGCAAAAAGAACAGCCAAATTGATGTCGGTATTGCTTTGGCGGAGACTTGCGGTATTTAAATGCTTTTATTAATTTTACTATCACTTTATTTGATGATGCGTATTTTTATGCATATTGTTGCTCATTGTACAGAGGCCAAATTAAGCTTACGAAATAAATCGCTTAAAAATTAAGGTTTCTTTTTCATAATTTAGTATAAATTGACCCCCCCCCCCACAACTTCTATGTTTTTTGTGATTTAAAAGTCATCTAATACGCGAAAATATACGGTCGATGTGAAGATTATATTAGGTAAGAAAAACAGTATGTAGCTCTTCTTGCGTTTTTCGAACACCGACTACTGTGTGTAGTAAATCTCCAAGAATAAAGTCTGCACTCAAATTCACACCTGCTTATCAAAGAAGACCGGGACAGAGTTGATGTGAGACGATCCACCTACGCAGAGAGCAGAACCATGTTTCTGTCTTAGCTACATCTTGGATGCACGCGTGAGAATACTCGCATGATTGAAACAATTATATAATCACACACCAATGAGTTAAGATTGCAGTCTCTCTCAAGACATCACAGAAACTTACACGTTTTGGTTAGGTGTTCCATGGCCTTTCACAGTTAGTAACCTGCAGTGAATCGCGAAGACAAGATGAGAATAAAATGTGATGCTAAATGGGATTCAAATCTTCCATGTTGATTTATAAGCACAGCGATCATGAATTTACCTGGAAAATGAATAACGACCCAAAACAACCAAAGATGCGACCTGCGAATTAGAGATGTCTAAATCAAGCAAGGACAAACATTTCAACGAATGGGAAGTGTTCTAACAGGAGGTAGAAATCAGAAGATACATTGGAATATCGACAACTGCCTTACAAACACTAAGCAGAGTATTAAGTCAGTCAGTTTATTACCATATCTGATACACGATTAGGCGATTATATCTCGAAAGAGACTTGCCTGACTGGACAGGAGATTTTCTGCAGTAGGTTATCATGCTTTGTGCGTTAGACAGTATGTCAGCCAAAGCTATAGAACCCAATGTTTTTTGATATTTAACCCATAGTTAGAGGGAAGAGATGGATTAATAACTTTCTAAGTGGCATTTCGGCGTAGGTAAATGGAATTAATTTAACTGTAATTCTAACTTGGCATTCTGATTTTTTGTTCCTAGTCGATATCAACTTTACTACAACGAACATCCAGGGTATTAAAAAACAGGCTAAATTTGATAAAACTAAAAAGAAAATCTATGAAATCTTTATATAATTGTTAGGGTGGCACCCCTGTGAGTCGATTGACTAATGGACTATTCCTGACGTCACGTTACCAATTTATGTATTCCGGGCAGTCAGAGGTAGAGAGTGAAGGAGTAAGGGTCGTAAGCAGATTCGTCCTGTAGCTGAGCGGAGACACGACTCGGCGTTAACACCAATTGTATTTTTGTTAATACATTATTGTATTTCACGGTTCCCGATGTTTTCTCGTTAGTTATTTCAATAATAACTCCACAATAATAATGCTAGTTCTTCTCTAGGGCACTGAATTTGAATCATACTCAGTTTCATGCAACGGAAATATGACTCTTCTGAAGAATGATGAGAATAAATTAGATTGAACACGTGAGTAACAAAGAAGTTTCAAGGAACATGGATACGCAAAAGACACTTAAAAGACATTTCAAATGTCAATTAAATCGCTGAAAGAGGGTTTGGAGAATTTGACACACACAGAATAAATGGAAGGTAGAAAAGCCAGAGTAAAGTATAGAGTAAACAGCCTTTCAAGCTTGTAAAAATTGATTTTTGAACCCGAATTAAGACCAATAACAAAAAAACAAAAACAAAACAAAACAAACAAAAATTACTAAGAGCTACAGACCATACAATTATGTGAAGAATCATTGGCAAATTTTCGTTGTAAGTCCCGACGCTTTTCCCCTTCAAATTTATCCAAAATAGCATTATCTCTGTGCTAATGTATACGCTGAACTCAAATCAACTGTTAGTTATTGAAGAAACTTAACTTTTTACATCTATAAATAAACGAACTATATCTCGCACTTTTTCTCTCCCGTAACTCTCACGACGTCATGTAATTAACTGCAGAATGTCGTACTGCAAATTTGAACGAATTTTGGCAGATTGTTTGTCTATTTTTCTTCATTTGCTGATACTTCCGGCGATGTACTTCCGGAAATTAAAGTAATGCGCTATTTTATTTCGACACTTGCTACTTTTATAACAGGAAGTACATCTCCGGAAGTTTCAGTAAAAGGAGAAAAACTTCCAAAAATTCGACGAAAAATTCTGCCTACGTAGAACGTCATTCTGTAGTTAATTACATGACTTTGTGAGAGTTACGGGAGAGAAAAAGTGTGAGATATAGTTCGTTTTTTATGGACTTTCACGGCAGAAAAGGTAAATTTCTTCAATAAGTAATTGTTGATTTGATTTCAGCATATACATTTGCACAGAGATAATGCTATTTTGGATAAATTTGAAAGACGAAATGCCGTCGGTACCTAAAACGAACATTTACTGAATCATTAACGTTAATTTTTTTCAAGAGACATAGAACATAGAACTATAACTGATAATTTATTTTCATGATTTACAAAAACAAATAAACTTTCTAAATAAATAAAAGGTAAAATTTATCTGTCCGTTCGTGTGTCTGAATCCCATCTAACTCGGGACACTCTTACTCTGCAGACATTTTATACCTTATTCTAACCAAGATCATTTCTGGGTTGAAAAAAGACCATTCATCTTGTAATTAAGCATCCAGCATTGGGATTGCGTCCGGATGAGAAAGGAATATTTAAATTTTAAAATAACTGAAAAAAAATAGTGATTTTAAATGTTTTAATTTATAAAGTGTTTAAAGTAACGCAAAAATTTTGTAAATTTGAAAAGTATTTTAAATTCAGTTTAAATAATCTTTAACATTTATTGAATTGATTAAATCAATTTTATTTCTTCAAGATGCATCGGAATCAGAGTGATAGGTTTCGTGACGTAGGGATTTTAAGTTCTACAGAGTTTTTCATTTGAAGAACTCCATTCAAGATCCACGGAGTTTGTGATTTGAATTGTTCAAATTTGGGCCTGAATTACAATTTCAGCTTAAATTTGAATTTCTGGTCAAACCGATTTTGTGGTCAGTATTGGAAATTGTCCGAATCTGATTTAAAGTGAAGATTTGAAGTTACATGTAGTGAATTGAGGAATTCAAAGTTATTTCTGCAAAGTGATCATTGCTCTTTTCTAACCTAGACCAGAAGTACTTTTAGTGATGAGTCAGATGCCCAATCACCCATCCTCAGGAGATAAGTTATAAATTTAGTTTGGAGTGCAGCTTTTCAGCTAGTATTAAATAAATAAACATCGGTGAAACTAGCTAGCCAGGTATTTCTTCTAGATATATAGTTTCATTAACGTATTGTTTTTTTTTTATTTGAAAATGCTGTTAGATTCATTTAATGTTACTGAGAAGTGCGTGTCGATAAAGTAGTTAATAAAATTGACATGAAATGTTGTGCTTTAGACTAACAAATAGTTGGGTTACAAATGCTGCTACTTGCAACATCGCTGTTTTTTGACAGAGAAAAACAGGGAAAAGTTATTCAGCTTTCGAAAAAGAAAAACTACACAAAACAAGAGAATAAAATCGTAGAGGTTCATATATGCACTTCAAAATCGAAGAGACCACCACCAGACTTTGGAAATAGAAAATTTCTCGTCGGGGAAAACTCGCAGCGGGAAAAATTCTTCTTTTATGGATCTTGAAGATCCATAAAAGAGGAAAGTGTCATTCCTCCTGAGATTTTAATTATGAAAACTCATAAATCCCAGAACCAAGCCAACACTCATCTCAGATCAATATGATTTTACCGAGACTTATTGGAGATAGATGAGAGTCGTTCTACCAAGTACTTTCATATCTCATAGTAATTGGCATTTTCTAGTCGCAGTTCGTTTAATGAGCATAAACGTATATCGTTACAAGGAAAATGATTAGCAGCTAGAGAAAATTTTGAAGAAATACTGTATATACTCGCTTATCATTCAACGCGATTTTCAAACACTAATTTTCAATATAAATTTAAGGGATCACATCTTAAACGAGAAAAAGATATATGATGCAATACCCTTAAAATTATGTTCAAACTTAGGTCTTGAAAAGTCGCATGATACACGTGTATATACGGTCATTCAGTTAAGTGCCATACGGGAAACACGCTTGGGCGATCATGTCTCGAAAGAGACATGATTGACTAGGCAGAACATTATTGCGCAGTAAGTTACCATTGCTTTCTGCGGTAGACTGCTTGCCAGCCGAAGTATAGAACCAAATCTGTCCTGTTATTTAACCCATAACTGGAAGGAAGTGACGGATTAATACTTTTCCTAATGTTATTTGCGCGTAAGTGAATGCAATGAATTCAACTGGAATTTGAACTCGGCTCTCCGATTTCACGTTCCGAGCCGATATCCATTGCACCACAACACGCATCCAATATATACGGTATGTCAGTTATAAAAAATATGGTTACAATTTCAAATTCTTTCTCTCCTATTTAGAATTCAATTGATAGCCAATTCTTCTATGATGTATCGAAAATTTCATAAACGTGTTAAATGTAATCCAAAGATGTAGAGAGGTTGAGCAGGTCTAATAAAGCAGATATGCATAAAGAAATAAGAGAACTGACAGAACAAAAAAAAACTGCTACTCAACAAAATGTATAAAATCCAAGGACGGAACGATCATATTGGAGAAAGAGGAATTACTCAAGCGATGGGAAGAATATATTAAGGACATTTTCTACGACAAGTGAGTGCAACCGATAATAAACACAGATGAAGACGGAGCGGAAATATTAAAATCCGAATTGGTAGCTGTAATGACCAAACTGAATAGAAACAAACAGCTGGACCAGACGCCATTTTATAAGAGCATCTGATAGCCCTGGAAAAATTCAGCGTAGAGAAAATTACAGAAATTACAGAAATAATGGTGGTGTAATACCAGAATACCTAAGGAAGTCGATCTTCAAAGCACTGCCCAAAAAAGCCAGGTGCAAACGAGTGCGAACTCCTCCGAACAATCTGTTTAATGAGCCACATAACAAAACCGATCGTCCAAATCCTGACGAATAGCTCGAAAATCACAATCAGCCAGAATTAGGACAAGAAATGTGCAGGTTCGTCAAAGACACTGAAACAAGGAACGCCATATTAATGATTAGGATGTTCTCCAAAAGAGCAATACAAATGAAGAAGTACTTGTACCTATGTTTTATTGATTATGTAAAGGCGTTCGACAAAATACACCACAAAGAATTGATGGAGATGCTCAGCAGCCTCGACATTTTTGGGAAAGACATAAGAGTATTGAAGAATCTCTACTGGCATCAAACTGCCTGCATATGGACATGTAACGAATTCAGCAGATATACAAAGTTAGAAAGGGGCGTAAGACAAGGATATGACTTTTCACCGAATTTATTCAACTTGTACAGCGAGACTATCTTGAGAACACGAGATGTGATGCCAGGATTTGTCATCCGAGGCCACAGTTTGAACAACATAAGGTACGTAGATGATAAAGTGCTAATAGCAGATTCAGAAAGGAAACTATAAGGCCTCCAAAAGAAGAGAGCTAAAGATTGTTACAAAAAAGGTCTACCAATAAACTGTTTGCATGGTTATCAGCAAAAGAGCTTCCCAAAATGCCAAATACGTTTGGTGGAGGGATACTAAAATCAAGCAGGTAAAATAACTTAAATGCCTGGGAAGTGTTCTAACAGAAGACGGAATGTGCGCCATAGAGATCCGAAAGCGAATTGGCATGTTTCAGAATTTGAGTTGAGTATTAAGAAACAGGGTTTCTGGTGTAACAAGAGAAAACGCGCTAAGAGACATTATGGATAAGGAGACGTGGAAGTCCATGATCGCCAACGTCCTGAAAAGGTTAGACACGTAGAAACTTTGCAACAATTTGAATGAAAAAATTATTTTTTCGTGTGAATTAAAATATTCCTGTTTTTGTTTTCCTTTCAAATGTAGTATCATTTAGTGTATATATTGAGGAATAAGTTCTGTTATATACTTACGTATCATGCAACTTTTGAAGGCCTTAATTTTGAAATTAATTGGTTGTATTATACACCAGATAAAAACTTAGCGTGTCTACTGCTTAGTATATATGTTAACTAGCAGTATAGCCCGGTTTCACTCGGGTAGATTAAGTAATAGTAAGAATAAAAAACATATGATGAATTTATATAGCAAACACTTACACAGCGTCCACCCTCGTCACTTTTATAAATATAGACTAGCAGTTTCGCCCGGTTTCACTCGGGTAGTTTAAGGAATAATAAGAATTAAAAAGATATGATGAATTTACATAGCAATGACTTACACAACGTCCGCTCTTGTCACTTTTATTGATAACAATGTATAATGCCTCTATTAAATTAGGGTGGGAGGGGGAGGGTAACATATATAGATATAGATGATATAAAGTGGGGTGATCGATTCTATGTTATAATCAATATATATACTGATCCCTGACTTTGTGGGATGATAATATATATTTTTCTACCTCTAATTTTGGCTTTCTGAATAATTTCAAGGTGTTGTTAATATTCTGAAATTTTGATCTACATCTGAGCGCAACTCCCGTCGAGCTAGACTGCAAAATGTAGACGCTAAATCGAATATAACAACAAACAAATACTTACACAACGTCCACCCTCGTCAATTTATAGATATAGATAATATAAAGTGGGGTGATCGATTCTATATTATAATAAATACATAAACTGATCCCTGACTTTGTGGGGTGATAATATATATTTCTCTGCCCCTAATTCTGGCTTTCTGAATAATTTCAAGATGTCGTTAGCGGTCTAAAATTTTGATCTACATCTGAGCGCAACTCACGTCGAATCTAACAACAAACAAATACTTACACAACGTCCACCATCGTCAATTTATGGATATTTATTTTATAGTTTAAGTCTTAAAATGTTGAATGATGCGCCAGTGTATACGGTAGTCAGATTGCTATAAAATTCATATGCTTAAAAAGTTAAAATGTGTAAAGTCATGTTGAAAAGAATTGCTTGTCTTTTCATGCAATTATAACACTTTCGCATTCTCTAAACTTGGAAGTTTCCGTCACACGTTTGAATGTTTCATACCCTTCAGTATATTTTGGAGTCATCAATGTTCTTTTTTTTACTTTCTTTGTAGGCCTATGCTTTCAGTTTTCTTGTCTGTAATTATATAAAATAAAATTTAATTGCAAGAGATTATACGATGCGAAATCAAATCCTGTTTTCCTTGAAATTTAAAAACAAATCCTACGTTTCAATATAAAATGTATTTCCCTTAACGTTACTTTGTAACTCACAGGTTTGGTCATAGATTCTAGTCACGTATCTATGATAATTTATCTTCGAGAATGTTTTCTTAGATTATTCATAAATAACTACCCTATCGTCCATAATTATTAGGCAACCAGAGTGTTTTAAAAATTATCTCTCATACTATTTTTAGTATTTATTACCAAGTGAATAATTCTAAAAAAAAATAAAATGGTTCTTTTGTTAATACTGTGCAATAACATGCGCATCAAATGAATTTATAAATATTTAATAATTAGCTATATTGCAGTTTCATCAATGAAAGAATAAAGAAAATTTAGGGTGATCAGGACGATTTCATCTTTGCTTTTTTTTAAAAAAATCATTTCACCCCGAGCAAGGCAGAAATGCCACTGATGAGCTGGGGGCTACATAACTGTAAAAAGATTTATTAGAAAAGAGTGAGGAGTACAAACTAGTTAGAAAGGAGCAATAGAAAGCTGAGAATGCAGGTGCGATGACAGATACATAGGTGGAGAGAAAGGGAAGGATATACGGGGGTGGGGAGAGAGCTAGTGTCCAGTGTTTAAATTTCTGGAGGTTGTAGCCGTCAGGAAAGCAATAATATGGGAGCGAGTTCCACAGGCGGGAAGTGTGAGAGAAGAAGCTGCAGGAGTAGAATTATTGTCTGCATTTGGCTAACCTAACTGTGAATGGGTGGGACCCAGTGGCCAATCTGGTTGCACGAGTAAACACCTGTTGAGGAGGCACCAGTGACTTAAGTTCGTCCGAGCAGAACCGTGAAAGTATTAATTGCTTCCTTGATTTGTAAAATTTTGCAAATAATAACAACGAAAGAACTATTCTATTTTCATTTAGAATGATCCACTTGGCAATAAATACTAAAAATAGTATGAAATACATCATTTCTTTTAAAAAAACTGGGACGGCCTAATAACTATGGCCGGTAGTGTATATAGATACCTTTTAAAGCGACGATGAAAGATTATCACGGAGTTGTAGTTCTGAACTGATTATTGATATACCATTTATGAATTAATATGAAAGTCATTTTGGGGGGGTTTATTGTAGGAAATAGACATATTTTGATGAAATTTTCGGGCAATTTTTCAAAATTGTTTATTTCAGACTTTATCTTTTATATAATACATATGTGCAGTGCCTTTCGTTTTGTTTTTTAATTACTTGCAAGTTTGCAAATAGATACACTGACTCTATTACTTCTTTATCTACCGGGATTACGGCTCCATCGTTTTCAGAGTTACCCGTTTGATCGCCGAAGTTAAGGAAAGACGACAGTGTTAATTTTATATATGGGTGGTCGATTAAAAATGCCAGGTGATGCAAGCTTTAATGCGCGGGAAGTGTAATGGATAAAGACCCGGAATTGTTTCTCGTAGATCTGATTTCCAATTCTAGTTGTTACTGTGTTATTTATTTACGCTCAAATAATCTTAGGTCTATCAATTCGTTACCAGCTATGTGTTAATTTTAACTCTTCTATAGCTAAAATATTATTGCCTCAAACAATTATTATAATATAAAAATATTTATAGCTTATGTAACCAGAAACGGTTGATATAACATGGAAAATGAATCATTCATTTATATATGCGCTGTGGTCATTCAAGACATGAGCGATCATTACTCTTCACAAGTTCCCAGGTTTCAGTGGGGCTAAGTAAATATTTTGCTTTTATTTTTTGGTTTTGAAAAGGACTTAACGTGAGGTAGTTTTAGAAGTAGTATTGTGGTGCATTGGATATCAGCTCGGAACGGGAAATCGGGGAGCCGTGTTCGAATTCCAGCTGAATTCATTGAATTCACATACACGTAAATACCCTTGGGAAATGTATTAATCCGTCTATTCCTTCAAGTTATGGATTAAATAACAGGACAGATTGGGTTCTATAGCCTTGGCTGGCAACCAGTCTACCGCAGAAAGCAATGGCAACCTACTGCGGGATAATCTTCTGCCCAGTCAGTCATGTCTCTTTAGAGACATGATCGCCCAAGCGTGTTTCACGTATGGCACTTAACTGACTGATATTTGACAAGTTCAACTTAATATTAAGTTCGGTCTTCACTGGTGCCACATGCAAAACACTTCATTAAATAGCCAAACAATGGGTGACACTTCGTGAAAAGTTAACGAACTTATCCTAAATAATATTTCTATGAATGGGACACCAATTCCGCCATTCTGATGCTCATATTCCTTAATTATCTTTCTCATACCATTTAACTAGCCTAATAAGATTTATCTTCCTTTTCTTGCCTTCAAGCTTTCAGGTGACTGTTAAATTCTCCAAGCGTTCTTTTTTTATTTATCCATTATTTTTTTCAGCAAGAAATTCTTGGCAATTCCTATTTTTTGTGGGGGGGGGATATCCACATACCTGACATGTTTTGTAAAAATTCTTTGCTACGGCTTAGAAAAAATCTGCTTGAAGAATTTCTGTTAGAACTGGTATAATCGAAGATATAAGTACCAATTACATTCTATCTTAAATTGCCAGTGCAACCAGAGGCGTGGAGAAGAATGGAAAAATAATTGACAATTTATTGATAATCATTTTCAAATAATTCTTATTTAGGCTGAGATTGCAAAATATATATAATAAAGAACTTAGAAAATATAACTTGAATATATGACTCCAAAAATTATGAAGCTTAACGCATTCTGTAGTGAGAAATCGAGGCCTGCAACTCGTGTTTCACATCCACAAAGTAATTAATGTTTTAATTTATTTTACTTATTATGTAGCTGCAAATACACACACACACACACACACACGCACACACACACACATATATATATGTGTGTGTGTGTATGTGTGTATGTGTGTTTATTTGTCACTTCCTGACACCCTCTATAACCTGTCCGTCTTTCTCATAAGTTTCCTTCTATGTAACCCCTGCAAAACGGTGGCAGTAAAATGTCTTGCTTGGGGCGATATGATTATATATATATATATATATATATATATATATATATATATATATATCAACACAAAAGGAAGCCAGAAAACAGCTGCTCGTAAGGTATGAGCAAAAAGTGCTCAATACAAAATTCAAAATTGAATATGTAGAACAAAAATATTTAATAAAAGACTAAATGCGAACCAAATACCTCATGGCTGATATCCGCGTAATGCGTTTGGTTGAATTTCCAGATTTGTGATATATATATATATATATATATATATATATATATATATATAACATAGTGATGAACCACGTATACTGTCTTAGGAAAGAATATTAATAAAAAGTTTTGAATTTAAAAATGTACTTTTTTGGGACAGTATTTGTAATTCGGTTCTACTTTAGATAGGTTGTGTATTTTTGTTTGGTGTCCTTTATTTTTTAAGAAGTTATCCATGTGTTGTCTGGCTTTGTTGGCATATTGATCCAAGTGTTGGTTGTGTCCGCTTGGTGGAGTCCATAGAGTATTATTTTTCGTAAGAAGAAATCTACAAATTTCGAAAGAACTTAAAATCACACCATATTTTCTTAATATGGACTCATGGATTAGAAAAATTAAAAAACTTCTTTACTTTCTGCAACAACTTCCACAATACAATCAAATGTACCATGGAGTACTCATACACATCCGTCCCTTTCTTAGACGTCATGGTAAAATTAAATAAACATACACTTTCCAACAGTCTATACAACAAACCCACAAACCAACATAAATTCCTACACTTTAACAGCTGTCATCCCCTCAAATTAAAAAAATCTATCGTATACAGCTCATTTATTAGAATAAAACGCATATGCTCAGACCATCCAGATTTTCTAAACAACATTAACAACATAACAAAACAATTTCTAAAATGTAAATATGCAATAAAAATAATAAAGGAAGCACTACATAAAACCATCCACATAGATCGTAGCACACTTCTCACATACAAAAAACGAAAAGATAACAACCGAATTCCCATGGTTTTTAACCATAAACAATATTCCTACACACTTATCAAAAATTTAAAAAATGATTACAGGAACCTCCAATCAAACAAAAAACATCAAAGACATTTTCGATAAACCACCCATAAATGCAAAGAAACAAACACCCAACCTATCAACTATCCTCACTTCTAACAAATATTTAAATAATACAAACCTATCAGGGAATTTAAAATGTGGGAAGCCTCGCTGTTTTATCTGTAAACATTTAATACAACACATTCTCTGTACCCAACACCAAAATAAAATTACACCCACCAAACCTCACTTGTGACAGCAAACACATCTTATACTTTATCTTCTGCTCAATTTGCCCCAACAGTGGATATATCGGCGAATCCGGTAATAGCTTTAGATTTCGCTTCAATAATCACAAACTAAATATACGACAAAAAATGTATACTCCCCAATTGCAGCCCATTTTAATCAACCTGATCATACTTTAGAAAATTGCAAATGTTTACTAATAGACTCCAATTTTAGTTCTACATACACACGCAGAAAGAAAGAAAAATACTGGATTTTAAAATTAAATACACACAAGCTAGGGTTAAATAGGGACTTAGGTGTGTTGAATCTTTACAAATATTTCAATAGCTAATTTTTTTTTTTCAGATATTGCAAGAAATTTTTATCTAAAACAAACAGACTTTCTCTACGGACGTGCCGCATGTTGTGAACAAACACACCACGTGATGTAAACACAAAAAAATATTCGGACGCTATCGTGAAATACGTTTCTAATTCAAATTTAAAAATCACTCGTTTCTGATGAAGGACCGAGGGCGGTCTGAAATATAAAATACAATAATAAAAATAAACAAATACTGTCCAAAAAAGTACATTTTTAAATTAAAAATTTTTTATTAAAATTTATATATATATATATATATATATATATATATATATATATATATATGGTTAAGTAGTAAAAAGAACGTAACAGGAAAACTGTATTTAACTCGATTACGTGTTTCGTTTTGTGATGGACTTTATCAAGGCACCAAGATGAAATGATCGTTATTCCAAATTACATATCTATAAACAAACAGTATTTGCAACTATATAAAAATTTACCACCAAACTTCTCCTATTTAGATATATAAACGACTCCCTTTTAATCTATCCAAAAACTATAAACATAGCAGATCTTGTTAATAAACCCAATAACATTGAACCTACTATAGGCTTTACCATCGAAACTGAATCTAATCATACTTTTCTTTTCGAAGATATTATATTACACAACAATAACAAATCACTCAATATTGACGTCTATAGAAAAGCTATCAACAAAAACTACCTGATTAATTTCTATTCTAACCACTCTTCCAAACTCAAATCGGGTATTATTATAGGCTACTTTTGAAGAGCACTAAGAATCTGCAGCCCCCAATATCTAACAAAAGAAGAAAAATACATAGAAAACACATTCAAAATCTTACAGTACCCGTATAATTTTATTCACAATGCGAAAAGAAAGGCACATAATATAATAAAAGCAATACTGTTAACAATAATAATCTAAACAATAACAGATACATTATACTACCCACCAACTCCATTGCATCTATTATCCAAAATAATCTATCTTTATCTAAAAAACGCATACATAGTAACAACTACCTCGGAAACTATTATAGATATTGTCAATACTAAAAAAAATACCCCGAAATCATAATAATGAACAAGCAGATATATACAAAATAAATTACCAAAATTATTCCTCAATGTACATCGTAGACACAAGTAGAAATTTTAAAAAATATATATATGAACATCAAAGAGACATCATTAATAATAATCTATCGAATGCATTAGTGATTCAGAGAAATAAATTCAACCACAATTTCGAATTAAAAAATGCCACACTAATAAAAAGAGTAAAAAAATTATTCAGAAGGAAAATTCTCAAGAGCAACGCCATCCACTACTTCCAAAATATAAATTTGTGCCCCTGCTTTTTCCGAATCTAACCTTTTCTTACGGAAATTATACTGAAACAGACTAACATACATTATAAAAAGTCCAAGGAAAACGGTTCAATTCCCCTCATTTTAACATCTCGTAACATTGCGCTACCCATGAAGAAGTTTCAAAAGTAAAATATTCTGTTAATCTTTTTGAATGATTTGTGGGCGATTTTTTAATAGTTGCCAACACAGTTTGTTTGTAGATACGTTATTTGGAATAAAGCATATTTTGCCTTTTGGCCTTGATAAAGTCCATCACAGAACGAAACGCGTACGCCACTTAAATATAGTTTTCCTCTTGTCTTCTTTTTATTTAACCATTCTGTCCTTAATCTCAGCTCATAACTGAGTAAATATATATATATAAAATATGTAATCGAAAATCACATTTGTCGTATGTACCTTTCCATGAGCAATCCTTGCTTTGTCAGCTACAAAATATTTTATTATTATGGAAAATTCAAGAAAACCTTCATTAACCGGAAGGTCAGTTAAAAGGAATTTATACAACAGAAGTTCACGTGAACGTAATGAAAATGAAAAGAGATAAGTAAGAACATTTGGAGGGGGGTTTAAAGAAAAAAATAGATTATGTTATAAGATGGCCGTCTAGACATTGTAATGGAGGGTAGGGAAGAAGTGGGGACGCAGAAAGACGGCGAAATGGATTCAAACACGTTCATTGTAAAGGGTTTTAAAGATTATATATATATATATATATATATATATATATATATATATATATATATTACTATATATCTTAATATATATATTAAGAAATAAAAAATAAGCGTGTTACAGAAATTGAAATGGGGGAAAGAGAAATGGGAACGGAGTGAATAAAGAAAAACGGGGTAGACAGGGAAAGAATTAAATGAGGCATTTAGGGAGAAACAAAGAAGAAATGATAGAAGAGGAGATATTAGAGAAAAAGTGCGTAAACCGCACGCAGAAAAAATGTATTAATACACACAAAATAAAAGAAATTCATCTGGATCAACAGTTTTTGGGGAATTCTAAAGATATAGATAATTATAGAGCAAATCATAGATATATCATAGATGCATGCTTTAAAAAATCACCACTTAATGTTCTGGCTATGTTAAAAGGTGTGTTGTTTTTAAGTTTCTAAATATAATGATTCCTAACACAAAAAATATTTCACTACTAGATGATGTGCAAAAATATAATACCGAATGACCACCACTCTTGTGTTGCAGTAAATTATGTGCTTTCTTTTTAATAAAGTTATATTATATATATATATATATATATATATATATATATATATATATATATATATTGATTGTTTAATTACTTTAGTTTTTGGACAGGATAAAATAAGACTAGTGCACAAAATTTGTATTAAAACGAAGACACCTTTAAGACCAGGTGGTTCAATCATAAGTCTACAAAACTGTACAAAATTGGCTAGCCACATGTGGAAATTGAAATCAAAATATGGAAAAGACCCAGATATAGCGTAGAGTATAAGGAAAACAGCCAAGCCTTAAAACGGTGGCAAAACTTGTAGACTGTGCCAGGAAGAAAAGTTACCAATTATGTTATTCCAAAACATAAATGAACTATTGAATGAAAGAACAGAAATTATGTCTAAATGTAACTATACACAAAAATACCGATTAGATTCATACATTCATGGATAAAAACGTAATAAATTCTTGTCATTTAAAAAATTGCGCGTTCAAATATTCCCCGTCACGTGAACGTTCCAAAAACACCCCCGTTACGCGAGCGTTCTTAAAAAGAAAAACGGTAAACGGTAAAATCAGTTATTGCAAATTGCCTGTCGACACGACATGGTAGTAACCTAGGTCTCGTTTACAAATGAATATATATATATAAATGCAGTCTATCAAATGTTTTTCATTTCATAAAAAGTTCAGGTAATACAACGTTCGGAAGCTTGTAACTGCAAACTGATTAATAACAAAATCTTAATGCAGAAATATGTTATATGGCATGACGTAGACGAGCTGTAGTTATAAGAAGTATAAAGTAGATAGATAACAAATAACGCTTGATACAAGATTTCAAAGTTACCGTGATCAGGGAAGCAATCTCTGGCATTTCGTAACTGTCCGTTTGCAAATTTCTGTTTACATTTTGCTTACGGATGAAATAACGATGATTCGATGCCGATGGAATAGTAAGACTTTTCTTAGAAATAATCGAATGATAAGGTAGAATTAATGTTCACCTGAAGATTTGTCATGAAAATAGTGATAAGCCAGCAACTTTGGCTCTTTCAGAAAGAAGTTTCGGAGTGACGAATAAAGGCCCTAGCTACAAGAGCGCGTAAATATTTTCTACTTTATCATGGCATGTAAGTGTCGAACACATATGGACGTAATAATCTAATTCTAGCCTAATCTGATTATCGTATAGATAAAGTAGGGCAGAAGAAGTTATGCAATTTCTGAAGTGATAGAATGAGTCAGCTAATTTCAAAGCACCTTTAACAATGTATTGAATATATGAGTTCGACTTTAAGTCTGAAGTTAGTCATGAGATACAATAGAAGTTCAAAACACGAAGCCTTATGAAAAGTTTAAACGTTAATCCTGAAAGGTAGATAACTCAGAACCTGAACGATGATAAGGAAACGTTACTAGTTTAGTCTCCGACATATTAAAAGCAACAAATGAGTTTTTCTTCACCAAATCGCTACAGGGGGTTAAAAAAGAGACCAAGATTCCGTTCATTTTGAGTTTTGGTAAGCATTCATATGCACTGAGGAAAATATATATATATATATATATATATATATATATATATATATATTTTAATCATTTCACCCCGAGCAAGGCTGAAACGCCATGCATTTAAATTTCTGGAGGTTGTAGCTGTCAGGAAAGCAAGAATACGGGAGCGAGTTCCATAGGCGGGAAGTGCGAGAGAGGAATCTGCAGGAGTAGAATTGTCGTCAGCATTTGGCTAACCTGATTGTGAATGGGTGGGACCCAGTTGCCAGTCTGGTTGCACGAGTAAACACCTGTTGAGAAGGCATCAGTGACTTAAGCTCATCCGAGCAGAAGCCATGAAAGTATTTATAGAAGAGACAAAGGGAGGTCACATTACGACGATGGGGAAGTGGCTGCAGTCGAGTCGCCAGATCAGTACCTATCATATTACAGACTCTCCTTTGGAGCTTGTCAAGAACATTGAGGAGAACGGTAGGGGGACCTGACCATAAATGGCAGCAGTACTCCATGCATGGATGGATGGTTGACTTGTATATATGCAGGATGGATTCAGGTAGAAAAAACATCCTGGATCAACATAGTGACCCAATCTTCTTAGCAGTAGATTTTGCTATGGATTCAATACACTGGTTCCATTTGAGGTCTGAGGACAGGGTAAGTCCGAGGAGGCCTAGTATATTACTCTCAGGGAGAATCACTTGGTCCATGCTTATGGGAGGTAGAAGAGGTTGCCTGTAATGGTTGACAGACAACAGTTTGGTCTTAGATGAATTGAAGTTGACAAGCCACTTCTTGCCCCAGTTCACCACAGAGTGTAGATCCCGCTCAAGGTCAGCAGCGAGATTATGTCCGTCCGCCACGACAGGTTTCTTACTGGAGCGGGAGTATATTGTAGTGTCATCTGCGTAGAAGCCTACTTGGGACTTGATCTCATCTGGGAGGTCGTTGATGAAAATAAGGAAGAGCGTCGGGCCCAGGATAGAGCCCTGTGGGACACCAGCATTCGTGCTGTAGGACGAAGAGGCACGCCCATTCAGAACGACCTTCATTTTGCGGTTATTTAAGAAAGATTGGATTAGGTCAAGCAGGCGCCCGGTAATACCATAACCGCGTAGTTTGCATAGGAGGCCAGAGTGCCAAACCCTGTCGAAAGCCTTGGAGATGTCCAGAGCAACCGCGCGAGCCTCGTCAGACTCATCAAGTGCCTGTAGCATGTACTCCGTTACGGTTGTTAGCAGGTCGGTCGTGGACCTGTCAAAGCGGAATCCATATTGCCTGTCTGAGAACAGTTTTTGGGCGGTGAGATGATGAACTATTTCAGCATTGATTATAGCCTCGCATACTTTACCGAATATCGGTAGAAGACTGATAGGGAGATAGTTGGATGGGTCCGAGGGTTCACCACAATTCCAGCATGCAGGAAAGCAGGAAGCAGAAAGGCAATAATTAAATAGTTTAGAGAGGACAGGAGAAATTTCAGGAGCACACCTCTTAAGGACTATCACCGGGATTCCATCGTCTCCACACGCCTTATGGGGGTCGAGTTTTGAAATTACTCTGGATACTACTGTCGGGGTAATATATACGTTGTGCAGTTTGGCCTCAGTTCTAATAGGGAAGTCGGCTGGGTGCACTCCGGACGAGTCGTGGAGTTGGATGAGAATCTGTGGGCAAAGCACTCAGCTTTGTCCGCAGATGACGTGAGAACCTCAAATCCATGGATTAAAGGAGGTATGTCTATATATATATATATATATATATATATATATATATATATATAATCTAATGATACGAGGATCTATGGAGCAAATCGTTAATAAAAAAAAACAGAAGATGGTTGAACTAATGAATGATTGAAGAAAACTGGATATTCAAAATGATCTCTATGAGTTTATATGAGAGAAAATATAATAGATACCACCATTAAAAAATCATAAGGTGAAAATATTGTAAAGCTTATCTTGCCGTATAAGACTGAACAAACATAGACTATTTCATCTTCGATATGTTATTAAAAGCAAGCTATTTAACTGCTAAAAATTACATATCGATGACTCTCCAGAGGGATCTTATCCAACAATTGTCCAGTCGGTTAGAAATGTTGAGAATTAAATTGTCATTGTTATAGATTGCAAATTTCATGGGTTGAAAAAATTTCAGCACAAAAATAAAGTAATGCTGTTGTCACGTGAATGTTGCCGTTTTTATTATGGAGATGGTGTGCCAGCATACACCACACCGTAGATAATAATATTGATTTATTTTAATGTATTGTATCGTATTACTTCAGTTATATTAATTAAAAATACCCTTCATGATAGTATGCGCTCTTGCATCTAGAAAGTATGGACACACAGGGACATGTCAAAAATTGGCCTCTTTGTTTTGCTTACTGGAAAAATACCGATATTTAAACACTAGAAAGGAACCAGTGACCATTTGAACTAGTATACCATGTTGATAATTGTTCCGATAATTTTTACCCTCCAGTTTGTTTTTATTAAAACATTTTTTACCCATAATCACGGAACCGAGCACACGTGACATGTACACGCCTCCTCATTGGACTAACGAAATTCTGAGAGCGAGGTTATTCGAATAAATGTAGAAGTGTTACATAAGATTATTAGTAGGGTTTCGGGAAGGATCCTGGTGATATCAAATGTGCAGATGGTAAAGTGCTGTTGGCAAATGCAGAAAGAAAGCTGCAGGGACAACGGAACAGGAAGCGACTAACCATCAATAGTAATAAGATAGAATATATACTCGTTAGCAAGAGGTGTAACCCAAGATGCGAGCTACGAATTGGAAACCCCATAATTATTTAAATAGGAAAATTCAACCATTTCAGAAGTTTTCAAGAGAAAACGGAAACATATCATAAATATAGGAAGGCCCATAAGAATAGGGACATGGGCCTTCCATTAGTTGAAAATAGTAATTTAAATCAGGAAAGTTACGTTGGAAACAGAGCTTAACAGTTATATCCTATCAAGGCTAAATATTTTCTTGTGGATGAAAATGCAAAAAATAGATTTATACGGAATGGTCCTAAAATTGACATAGCATTTTAGCAAAGATAAGATTTTACGGGAAATTGAAGTAATAATACTTTTATACATTGGAAGTGAAAAAGACTGCTGGCATTTCTGTTACAAATAATGATATCCATAGACTTATATTATTAGAATGATATAAAAATATATGTTGCATAGAATTAGGCTTAGAGGATATAAAATCTCATCGGATATATTGTAAGTAAAAAGAGGAAATGAAATCACTCTGTTACCTACCCAACTGAGCTGAGACGCGGAAAAAATGAATTGATGCTAATGTTGGTTTATATTTTCCATTAAATTGACACATATTAACCCAGCCATTCTTCCTACCTGTAGACAGCTTCACACATTCTAAATGGCGCGTCACCTCAATGAAGCATCTTACAAATTGTGTATTCAAAATTTAATGTGGGTGTGGTAAGCCTGTAAAAGATTGTTTGTATTGTTTTTCTTCAATCGATTCTGCAATCCTGATATCAATGAGGTTCGACGTTTTCGATTTGATCGATGAAATGAAATAGAAAAATTTTTCTCTTTTATTTAAATGAAACGGGACATATTTATTAACATAAGTTTGTACACGACCGCCTCTAAAATAATATGGCAGAATACAAAGTGAATCCATCAAAAAATAAACTTGATAAAATAAATTAAAGAAATATTTATACATCCTCTCATCTAGTGTTGATTGAGTAATTTATTGATTACTTAACACAATATATTATAGTATTCTAGGGTAACGTACCAACGCATACGCTTCTGTCTTTCATAGGCACAGGATATGTGAGACAGTCATTGTCACAGATGCATTCATTGGAATTGATTTCAGTCATTGCAAACGTAAGCATGACGGAGTGTTTTAAACTCTTATTCAAAAATTACAAAAAAAAAAAAATGAAAAAGACCGTGACAGATTAAATCAAATCACTTTCTCTCTCTAAGTCTCTATCTCTCTCTCTCTCACTGACACGCACACACACACACACACACACACACACACACACACACACACACACACACACACACACACACACACACACACATATATATATATATATATCTAAACTTATTTATAAATGGAAATTTGTCTGTGTTTGTATGTGTGTGTATGTGAGTGTGTCTGTGTGTGTGATTGTGTCTGTGTGTGTGGGTGTGTCCGTTACCTATAGAATCCAAAACAGCGGAACCGATTTTCTTGAAAATTTACACAGTTGTACTATAAGCGTCTGTGAGTGTTCTTAACTAGGTTTTGTGTCGAAGTACCCCAGATAAACATCGAAAATCGATAATCGAAAAAATCGGGTTATAGAAGGAGAGATCCAATTTTAATCAAATTTGATACACACACAGACAAAGACATAAGAAACGATATTCAGAAGTTTCTCGGTTGCAGTTCGTACAATAGTGCAAAATATATATATATAAAAGGCATGATGTTTGTGTGTGTTTCTGTTCTGTCTGTATGTCTGTATTTTTTTCAGCCCTTTTATTTTATTGTTTGCTTCGGGTTTAGCTCTAAGTAGGTATAATTGTAGTTCTTAGTCTCAGCCATGATACCATTTACACAGAGAACTTATTTAGCCCTAAAAATTCGGTTTACCAAGATAACAACTTATTTAATATCAATACAAGGAAATCAAAATTTGACTTACATCCATTCATTTTTCTTTCAGTCTATGGTTTCGCTTTAACTGAAAACAACTATTGCTTTTTGTCGTTCGCGCCAACGTCCAAAGAGTCTGAGTTTCAGAACCATGGATTAGTTTTAATGCTTTCATTACACCCGAGCAATACCCGGCTATACTGCTAGTGTGTGTATCATATCAGAGAACTGTTAAAAAGTTATCAATATACTTCGGTGCAAGACTTACATAAAACAAGAAACCTTATTATTGACCATTATCGTATCTAATTTTGGCGCATATGAAACTTTTGGTTGAGTAAAAATGTTAGATAAATACGTTTAATACAGGGTGTACAATATGTTATTACAAGTATTGTTCAACCAAGGACAAACCTCCATATAAACATATTTTTATAAATCCATCCTTTTTTAGTTTAAAATTTAATGAAAGTTGACATTAGTTGATGTGTCACTATACAGACGTGGTTACAGTTGTGTTCGTGTTATTCAATTATTAAATTGCTTAGTAGTGAGTTAATTGGAAAGTGTTTCGTTTAACAATGGAATGATATTCCTATCGTGAGCAGAGAGATATGCTTTTACAATAACAATGATCACTTCTAGCCTAAGACATACAGGCAGTTGTCTCAACACTACAACAAGCTACCTCACATTGTGTTCCTAAGATTCACAAGGAGGATATTTCGCCCAGGTTGATGTGTGCCACCTTCTCAGTCGCTACCTCGTAGATATAATTGACCACTGATAGGAAGGTCACTATCATAGGTCCGGAACTCAGCTCATTTCGTGGAACTTATCAAAGATGCTCCCATTCAATGCAACCAGATGGTGATCCTGTATGTGATGAGTCTGTTCACCAAGGTACCCAAACTGGACGCACAATTGATATTCAGGGACAAAATTTCTCGGACTCTAAGATTCTTGATGGGGATGATGTTTTTCAGTACACAAACAAAACAATTTGGAATGGGATAACACATATATCGGCAAGATGAAGGCATAGAAATGGGCTCGCCATTATCACCATCATTAACGAACATATACATGGAATATTTTGAAGAGATGGCCAACTTTATGGCTGAGAATAATGATACCTTCATACTCTGGACACACCTGGAAGAGGTTCAAATGCTACTGGACCAACTAAACTCAGAAGTACAGAAGAAAAATGGAGGCATTACTAATCAAATAATTATTAACATAAGTTATGAACACAGTAACAATATATTTACCTTATTTGGAAATTGTCATCCACATGACTCTATATACATAAACTTTACAAATATTCATACAAAAGTAAAACAAAGTTCATTCTTTCAAATAATTAAAGTACAGCTAATATCAGTGGAACACTCGTGGAAAGAATACTCGTGGAAATTTTTATTTAATTTGAGTTATGAAAAATAATTAGAACACATGAAATATTATATAAATTAATAATAATACATTGTCATATACATATATATATATATATATATATATATCGCTCATTCAGTAATGGATTAGATCACTCTGGCTATTGGGCGGGTATAATGACAATATACACGCTAAAAAGTCTGCCTCTACCGAACGCTCATAGCCCAGAGGTAGAATCGCCGACTGACGCCAATTCGGTCGGGTTTCAACCATGGGTTAATAGCAATAGGAATCTAACCGTACTGATGAGCTATGATACAGCGAAACAGATCTGTCTGCGGATGAATATTTACGCTCTCACACCCTGATTGAGCACTTTGGAAGAATGGTCGACTTTGAAAAACAGTAGTTACTTTGGCACGTACGCATCGCTCATTCAGTAATGGATTAGAGCACACTGGCTAGTGGGCGGGTATAATGACAATATACACGCTAAATGTCTGCCTTCTTCTAGCGAACACCCATAGCCCAGAGGTAGAATCGCCGACTGACGGCAGTTCGGTCGGGTTTTAATGCTGGGTTAAAAGCAATCGGAGTCTAATTGTACTGATGATCTGTGATACAGCGAAACAAATCTGTTTGCGGATGACTATATATATATATATATAGTCATCCGCAAACAGATCTGTTATATATATATATATATATATATATATATATATATATATTGTCATCCGCATATATATATATATATGCGCGTGCAAATTTTTGTGGGTGTAAGTGCCTAAATTATTTTTAATCATAAATCTATCAATGCTCATCAACTAATTATCCGTTCGTGGTTTGCGGCATTATGGTGAAATCTCTGTCCAGTTAAGATGAAATGCGACTTGAACTGAGCCATTTGTACAAAATATTTTAAATTTATCACGTTAATAACCACGTTGCAATTTTAGCATAGCTGTAAATAAGAATGTTTTGAATTATAAGAATATTTCTAATGGCTTCAATGATTGAAAGAGTTAAACAATGCAATAAGAATGATATACCTCAGTGATTGTAATAAAGGGCTCGTTTCGAAATTCCTTAGAAAAGCCTATTCCTGAGGAAGTCCGGGACGTACAACAACCGAAAACTCTTAATATTGGCCACAAAGATGAGGAAATAGTCCGCACAATGTAAATAGTGTAATGTCTGTTTCATCATATATCTCCCTTTCTCAGCAATAAGGAAGATATATGTGCAACATTTATGTATTGAGAAATATCCTTCAGGCAAGGATTTGATGTAGTCAATGTCCGCCAAGCACAGAAATTAAATTAAGAGGGTCTACAAAAAACACTGGATCTTTCTGTGATAATTATTGTTGAAAACCGTTCTTCATTCTCCATATTGCTTGTTGGCCTCATCTTCACTGTTACATATATTTTCTCTTGAAATCAAGACCCGAAATCTACAAGAAAATAATGAGACAGATCGTTTAAACTCAATCCGATGTAAATCTGATTAGGTTAAGCTGAGGATTGTAAGACACTGATCCTATATTAAAATAGTATTAACCTACCGGTGTAATTAAATGAGAGATTTTGTGAGAAAAGGCGAAAAATTAAAGATTTCGGGTCTTGATTCCAAGAGAAAATATACGTAAGAGTGAAGATGAGACCAACAAGCAATATGGAGAATGAAGAACGGTTTCCAACAATATATTTCACTGAAAAAAATCCAGTGCATTCTTTGATGAGGATAAAGATAATACTGGCGGCACTGCTACACTGATTAAACGTCAATTATATGGAGGTGGCGTTGTTTAGGTATGGACGATAAGGTGAGAGACTTATGGCAAATAGATGGTGTGAATATGACAGTTAGTTCAAAGAAAGATTGCTTCTTTTTAAAATTACGTGGAGATGTGATTGAAAAAAAAAACAAAAGCTTTCATGAAAATGATTTTTATGCAAGACAACGTTCCATCTGATTCCATGGAGAAAATTAATGAATTTCTAAATAAAATGGCTTTTAACTACACTCAGAAGATGAATTGGCCATCTGACATTAACGTGATTGAAATGTTGTCGGGAATTCTGAAGAGGAAGCTTTATGCAGCAAACAGGCAATTACTCAACATAGTTCATGTTGCAGAGTAAATCAACTTGAAGAGGGGGCAATTTTAGCGATCGGCGAAACAACACAAATTTTTGATCCTTAATAGATCGTTTGGTTGGTTAGTTGTGTGGTTGGTTAGTTTGTCTAGCCGTATAATTTTTCTTTAATCATTTCACCACGAGCAAGGCGGTAACGCCACTGATGTGCAGGGGCTACTTAAGAGTAATAAGATTGGAAAAGAGAAAGCCGGAAACCACATCCTAAGCATAGAACAAGGGATAAGCCTCTTCATCTGATCAATAGACGAGGGTGGAGTGTGAACCGGGCGATAGTTTAGTCTATCTACTCCAATTGAAAAAAAAAATAAAATAAAAGACTGAAAAGATTGGAAAAAAGAGAGCCGGAAACCACATCCTAAGCATAGAACAAGGGATGAGCCTCTTCACCTGTTCAATAGACGAGGGTGGAGTGTGAAGCGGGCGATAGTTTAGTCTATCGATATATATGGATAATTAAACACCGAAATTTAAATATTTTGAATGTAACTTTATGGTTTCAACTACCGATAAAATTTATTTTTTGTTCAGTCAGTCAGTTAAGGGTCATACGTGATACACGCTTTTGGCGATCATTTCTCGAAAGAGACATGAATGACTGGGTAGAAGATAATCCCGCAATAGGTTGCCATTGCTTTCTCGTGTAGATTGGTTGCCGACCAAGGCAATAGAACCCATTCTCTCCTGTTATTTGAATCATAGCAAGAGGGGGAAGAGATGTATTATATTAAGTAGTAATGATGGGGGATCCGTTTATTACTTCATAACAATATAAAACTGATCCCTCACTTTATGCCCAGTAGAAGCCTCAATCATAATTTCAACTAATATATTCAGTCAGTCAGTTAAGCGCCATACATGGTATACACTTGAGCGATCATTTCTCTAACGAGACATGAATGACTGGGCAGAAGATTATCCCGCAGTAGGTTGCCATTGCTTTCTGCGATAGACTGGTGGACAGCCAGGGCTATAGAACCCAATCTGTTTTATTATTTAACCCATACCTGGAGGGAAGAGACGGATTAATACTTTTAAGCAAGGGTATTTGCGCGTTAGTGAATGCAAGAAGTTCAACTAGAATTTGAACTCGGTTCCCCGATTTCTCGTTTCGAGTCGATATCCACTGCACCACAACATTGTGCTATAAAATATATTTTTGGTATATTTGTATATAAAAACGTGTTTTTAGTGTTTGTATACATTCATATGTTTTTGTTTTTGTTTTTTGTTTGGGTTTCGGTTTTTGCCTCTACATGGTACCCTAATATGTGCTACTACCCCAGATCAGGGTAGACGTGGGGGCAACAGTAAAAAGAACTCAATCTCCGGATCAGACGCCTTTCAGCTAGATGTAATCAATCGTCATTACCCAGGACATCTCACTAATTGAATAAGTAAGTTACGATGATGAGTCGATCGTATGTTTTGGCATGGTTGGTCATAGATATGAAGACCTGGGATGGTGAAACTAAGGGATGTGGCTCAGCTGAATAGCTGACAAGAAAATAACAATAAATTAACGAATTTGAAAAAATGTTCAGTTTGTGGAAAAATTCTCATTACATCTCATTACCCACAAGGTTGCATAAACGTTTTCGAATTCTGCTGTGGCTGGGAAGAGAGGGCTTACAATTTCAAGGTATTATGTGATATTAATAAACATTTTTTTGTTTGATGTAACTCTTGCAAATCTAGTTCATGATAGAAGGGATTTTTTTGGAGAGTGATATACACTGTCGATATTTCCTTTTTTTAAACGGTGGATTATACATGCGAGTAGCAATTGAGGTCTGGAGTGAAATTCTGGATGCTTGTGTACTTTATGGACTGTACTTTTAATTGATGCTATGTCTATATTTATAATTAATTATAATCCGGATGATGCTTATATTTGTTATAAAACTAATATTACGGGTTAAATAACCCAACAAATGTGTATTTTAATTAAACAAAATATCCCAAATATAAATAGTAATATAATTGTAAAAAGAATATGTTTTCTCACCGAATTGACTGAACCTGTAGTTTTAGTTGATTCGCAGAGGATATGTTATGTTGATATCCGACTCTCTTTAGGATACCTAAAGAAAGAAAATAAACACCATCTGATAAAATATTGGAGGAAGGTAAGAAGAAAGAGATATAGGGGTGAGTATAAGATAAAACTGAAAGATTTCAGCGGCATATCTAGGAAGTTAATAGCAATTGGAGTAGATAGACTAAACTATCGCCCGGTTCACACTCCACCCACGTCTATTGAACAAGTGAAGAGACTCATCCCTTGTTTCCTGTTTAGGATGAGGTTTCCGGTTTTCTCTTTTCCAATCTTTTCACTCTCACGTAGCCCCCTGCGCATCGGTGGCGTTTTCGCCTTGTTTGGGGTGATATGATTAAAAAAAAAAATTATATCTGGCTCGTGTATGTGATATCTGTTCCCCTATACGGCGGCAAATGCTGAACAATCTCTGAAGTAGAGACTCTAATCAACATAAGTATGGAGCTACAAAAAGATTCTGGAGATAACATACACCGAGCATGTAAGCAACGACAAGGTTTTGGCGAGATACAAAAGAAAAGAAAGCATACATTGCATCAGGGAGAGAGAGTTAAGCTTTTTGAAATATGTAATGATGAAGCAGAGATTGGAGATTCTAATACTCACAAGACATAGATTATTGAGAAAAGGAAACTAGGGAAACAAGCGTGAGACATATTTGATGGGCTTAAGCAAGCGGATGGCAGAGAGGGGTTTGGGAGAGATACCAAGAGGAAAAGTTTTCAGAGCATCAAGAACTAGGGGCAAATTGATATCCATGATCGCTTACGTCCTTAAAGAAGACGGTGCATTAAGATAACAGAAAAAAACGTGAAATGCTATTGAAATTGTGCCATGGGAATTCGAATCGTTACAAAAATATCAAAAATACTTTTCAGCCAATAAGTAATACTTGATTAAAAATAATGTGAGGTTGTCACGGCACTGAGTATGTTTCCGAAAAATATATGTCTGGTGACCGCTATCGTTTTTTCCATGGAAGGCAGGAATCGGTAACTTTATTCCATTCGTTTCGACGGAATTATTGAGCCCAATATACAAATGCTGGATTATGTCTACCACTTACTGAAAATCAAAATTGTCTTTCAAACAGAAGAAACGTTCATTCTCATATTGCTTGATAGAACAACAAATATGGCTTTTGAAAAAAATGCTTTGGTATACAATAGTTTTTAAAAATACAAATAAAAATGCAAACAATGATCGCATTCAATATTTCGAGAAAGAAAAAGAAAATTACAGAAGTTTTGAAGCTGAATACTTTAAGAAAAAGTTTAAAATACTTTTCAAAATGTCAGAAGCTGATTTTTAATTTTGAAAATTATTAAGCGCCAACGAGTTTCATGATAGTTAAAAATAAACAGGAACGTATTTAAAAAAAAATAATTGTGAAACAGGATTTTAATGTATAAAGAAATAAAAAGTCTATTTTTGTAAGCTTTAAAAAAGAGCTTCTGGATGCATTTAAAATAGAGCAGATACGTACATTTAAGTATGCATATATATCATATATATGCATATTTTACTTTATGTATTAGCTATATTATATAGATGTATGTGAGTATGTGGGTATTTGTATTTGTGTTTATGTATGCGTGTAATAGAATAATTTTAGGTAGGCCTTATATATATATATATATATATATATATATATATAGAGAGAGAGAGAGAGAGAGAGGGGGGGGGAGAGAAAGGAACAGAGGCAGAGAAAGAGAGTGCGTGATAGAAAGTGATATTAATCCTAAGGGAGCTAATAAAAAACACTAGGATGCAAGAGGTTACAGACAGTGAATGAAACCTTGAGATCTCTAAAAGAACAGAGATTAAGGAGACAGAATACAACGAATGACATTGAATTTAAATGTTAAAGGATAAATCGCTCTCGCTTAACAGTACGAAACAGGAGAGTAAAAACCTGGGAAAAGCATTCCAAAAGAAAGAAAATGATAGCCAAGAAACAATTACCATTGAGTTATGTTTACAACCAACGATTTCGGCAATGGCGTTATTAGTCTTAAGTTCCTGTCGAGAATTTAAATTTGTAAAGTCCAGGTATCAAACTAGAAAATTTATTAAACAATTTCTGTGTAAATATTTATAAGAGAAATATAGATATATGTATGCATATTAAACATTTATAATTGCAATAAATAAATAATATAAAATAAAGATCAAACTCACGTTTTTATGATATTTTTTGTAATAATTTGTTAAAGTTTAGCTCAAATATTTAAAAATGTGATAGGGGAATTTCGATGTTTTTCGACACACGAACATCTAAAAAGGGGATATAAATGTGTGCTTACAAACAACAAAAATTTGACTTAGTTTACAGATTGATTACATGAAGGTTTATTTCTTAAGTTTCATCGTAAAGAAAGGTATTACTCCGTCTTTTCCCTCCATGTATGGGTTAAATAATAGGACAGATTGGGTTCTATAGCCTTGGCTGGCAACCAGTCTACCAAAGAAAGCAATGGCAACCTACTGCGGGATAATCTTCTGTCCAGTTAGGCAATCTAGTACTGCGCTTAAATTAATAGATCTCTACACTCTGTGGTGAACTGGGGCAAGAGGTGGCTTGTCAACTTCAATTCATCTAAGACCAAGGTCTGTCAACCATTACAGGCAACCTCTCCTGCCTCCCATAAGCATGGACCAAGCGATTCTCCCGGAGAGTAATACACTACGCCTCCTCGGATTTACCCTGTCCTCAGACCTCAAATGGAACCACTATATTGAATCCATAGCAAAATCTACTGCTAAGAAGGTTGGGTCACTATGTTGATCCAGGATGTTTTTTCCACCTGAATCCATCCTGCATATATACAAGTCAACCATCCGTCCGTGCATAGAGTACTGCTGCCATTTATGGTCAGGTGCCCCTGCCGTTCTCCTCAGTGTTCTTGACAGGCTCCAAAGGAGAGTCTGTAATGTGATAGGTACTGATCTGGCGGCTCGACTGCAGCCACTTCCCCATCGTCGAAAGGTGGCCTCCCTTTGTCTGTTCTATAAATACTTGCATGGCTTCTGCTCAGACGAACTGAAGTCACTGATGCCTCCTCAACAGGTGTCTGAGCAGAAGCCATGAAAGTATTTATAGAAGAGACAAAGGGAGGCCACCTTTCGACGATGGGGAAGTGGCTGCAGTCGAGCCGCCAGATCAGTACCTATCACATTACTCGTGCAACCAAACTGGCAACTGGGTCCCACCCATTCACAGTCAGGTTAGCCAAATGCAGACAACAATTCTACTCCTGCAGCTTCTTCTCTCGCACTTCCCGCCTTTGGAACTCGCTCCCGTATTCTTGCTTTCCTGACGGCTACAACCTCCAGAAATTTAAATGCAAAGTCAATACTCATCTACTAACCACTGGACTCTAGCTCTTTCCCCACCCCTGTATAACCTTCTCTTTCTCTCCACCTATGTATCTGTCATCGCACCTGCTTTCTCAGCTTTCTATTGTTCCTTTCTAACTAGTTTGTACTCCTCACTCTTTTCTAATTAATCTTTTTACATTTATGTAGCCCCCTGCACATCAGTGGCGTTTCCGCCTTGCTCGGGGTGAAATGATTAAAAAAAAAATAAATTTCTGAGTGTTTTAAACAGTAGACAAATGTTGATAACGTTGATCATTTTTATTATTTTGACCTACATTTGATTTATAATTTCTTGTCAGATCATGAATTGAACAAAAGGAAGATATTGTCTAAAACAATTATATACATACATATCTCTACATATACAAGGGAATATGTGAGTCTGTGTGTGACTGTTCCCTATGTACGCCTACATTTTTTAAGCTACGCCATTCAAACTTTTTAGGGACACATATCTACAGGGAGCCAGGTCAACACATACTTTTTGAATTTAAGTTCAGCAAATTTTCCCTTTCGCACTTTTTGGCCATCAGAGCTGATTGTTTATATTTGCTCTGTAAATCATCTAAGGTCTAAGATAGTTGCTAGATTACGTCACAGAAATCAAATCACACGTGTCAAACGCGACTAAATGAAAAAAAGACCCTTTATATTTACTTTTTATTCGGACGTTTTAAAAATTCATTTAGTCAACAGAAAAATGTGAAAATATTTCCCCATAATTTTGAAACAAACGAAATATTTTAAAAAAGTGTTTTTTCAAACAAAAACAACATATCTAAAAAAAGGGTAAGTTTTCGTTTAAGGACCCAAAAGCTAGTACCCCTTTAACTTTTTCCAAAATAATCTTATTCTCGTGCAAATGTATATGCTGAATTCAAATCAGCAATTAGATATTAGAGAAACAGACCTTTTTTTATGTTAACGATATGAAAAAATTGGACTTCTCGCTCTCTTTGTCAGCCATTACCGGCTTAGTGAGAGTCATTCGCTGCAGAACGTTTTTAGGCGTAGGAAGCAAATTTGGGCCTATTTACTTCCTTTACAGAAAAGTCCTTGCAGAAATTGTTACGTATTTTTTTTTTGTACTTTTAGAAGAAAGTTATTGACATTGAAACAGGTGAAAAAATAATTATTATTTTCGTGTATAAAAAGTTATTTGCGTAGCCTTCGGTTCCTAAATCAAACATTTACCATGTCTACATTTTTAAATATTCTTCGAAAATTTCTGAAATTCATTTTGTCAACAGAAAATGTTGATATTTTCACCCCTAATTTTGAAGCAAAACAAACGCAATGTTGTTTACAATGTCACACAAAACATCAACTCACGTTTACGCAAAACAAAAGAAAATAGTTTCTTTATGGAGTTTTTTAACAATTTTTAATTTTTTATATGATTATTATTTCTTTTTTTAAAAATTTAACTGAGTCTTAAAGTGAGGCGGCGACTACAGGCGCTTGGAAATCGCAACACGCTACATTAATCATTTGATTAAAAAATGTTCTGCGTTTCACTGACAAAGCCGGGCTATGATGCTAACGGGGTTACATAGAGGAAGGTGAAGAGAAAGAGTGGTTAGATATAGGAAATGTGAGAAGAAGAGTGATATACGGTTAAGCATACCGAGGCTGAGGTTTGGGCAGATGGGAAGAGTGTTTGAAAGAATGGGTGAGAGTTAGTGTGTTAGGTGTCTGTTGACCTTACATTTAAACTTCTGGAAATTGTAGCTGTCGGGGAAGCAATCATGTGGAAGGGAATTTCACAGGCGGGAAGTGCGAGAAAAGAAGCTGTTGGAGTAGAAATTGCGGTTATATTTTATCAGTTTCACTGTAAGAGGGTGGGACCTAGTTGCTAATCTAGTATCTCATGCAAATTCGTACCTAGGGGGTACCAGTGATCTAAGTTCATCGGAGCAGAAGCCGTGAAAATATTTATAGAATAGGCACAGGCAGACCACGTCACGCCGGTGAGAGGGTGACTGCAGGCGGTCTGCCAAGTCGGTATCAATCACATTGCAGACTCTCCGTTGTATTTTGATAAGAACCCCGAGGAGAATAGCAGGGGCACCCGACCAGATGTGGCAGCAGTATTCAATACACGGGCGGATGGTAGATTTATATATGTGCAGGATAGATTCAGACAGAAAAAAACTTCCGGGCCCTGCCCAGAGAACCGACTTTTATAGCAGCGGACTTAGCAATGGATTCGATATAGTCATTCCACTTGAGGTCCGCTGAGAGTGTGAGACCAAGTGTTTTACTCTCTGGGAGAATGTATATAATAAAAATTACAAATAAATGGGCAGAGATCTTCGTAGCAGACAGTAGTTTGTATTCAAAAGATGTTTTTGATTTCCAATTGAAATGGTGCACCTGTTATTAGTAGATTTGCGCGTCTATCTTTTTCTGTATAAAACCCGAAGCTCCTATCACACCACGTACGATGTTCATTATAATGTTTCATTTTTATTTACATCTCCAGATCTGTGCATATATGTAGGTTTTCTTAATTTCCTTTTTTATTTTTTTATTTTTTTCATTCCCTACAATTTCATTTTCATTTTTCTGTATCATTTCATTCCATGGAATATAGTTTGCAAGGTGGCTCCAGTAAGAGAAAAAGATTGGGTACAGGAGTTATTGAAGAAAATACAAAACATTAATGGGATTCAATAAGACAGAAGATTGTAGTTGATGTTGCATTTAAATTTTTGGAGATTGTATCTCTCAGGCAGCAAACGGAAGCGAAAAGTGGGAAAAAATTTGTTGGAATAGAAGTGGCGGTTATATTTAATTATTACGACGGTAAAAGGGTGGAACTTCTTTTTCTTCGTGTTTTCATTGGTCCGAGTCATACTAGCGGTAATACTAGTAGTAGTATCAGTATAACTTATTAGAACCATTTGTAGTTCGGAGTGAAATATCTTGCTGAATATATGTCCCTTTCATTTTCATTTTCGATGAAAAGAAATTAGAAATAAGTATCCTTTTCAAATGATTAAGTGTCGTTTTTTGCCTCTTAGGCTAAATTTTGTGCCGTTATAAATACTCACTAAAGAATAATATTGTTTCTACAACATAAAATATTATCAGGATTGAAGAAATGTTTTGTATGACGGATTATATAGAAAATTATCTCAAAGAATGAATAGAAAATTTTAGAAAACCAAGTAGATGTAAAAATCACAGTTTCTGAAATATATTTTATTTTACAAGGTACGAATGGTAAATCGTCATTTCTCATCTTAAACTTTACAGTTAAGTTTGTTGGTTTTTCGACTGCACCGTATTGTAAACTCAATTGCTCTCTGTGAGAAAAAAATGCCCCATGACGCAATTCATTCTACCATAAATTTGAAATCGGCATGTGGTACCGCTTGGCATTCGCGCCAGAAGATTTAATGCGAACAGTTTAAAGTTTTTATGTGTCTTTCTGAGGAAATTGCCAATTATTCGGAAATAGTGAGATGATATATCGAGTTGTCATCATAATTTTTGGTAAGGTCGTAAATGATGGCGACATAATGCCTTCATTCATCTTCTCACAGGGCCAGAAAAGATGAAGGAGATTCTGAAGTGATATCAAGACTGTGGTTGAGGCCAATGGCGATTTTATTGAGTACATTTAATATTTAATATTTGAAGATATTTTTGTGTAATATGGTAAATGTATCTGTTAAAATGTGAAGTCTGTGATATTTTAATTTTTGCGTAATTTATACAACTTATGTGCGTTCAGTGGATATTGGCTTCGAACGAGAAATCGGGGAACTGAGTTCGAATTCCAGTTGAATTCATTGCATTCACTTACGCACAAATACCCTTGGGAAAGGAATTAATCCGTCTTTTACCTCCAGTTATGGCTTAAATAACAGGTGAGATTGGGTTCTATAGCCTTGGCTGGCAACCAGTCTACCGCAGAAAGCAATGAAAACATACGGGATAATCTTCTGCCAAGTAAGTAATGCCTCTTTCGAGATATGATTGCCCAAGCGTGTTTCACGTATGGCACTTGACTGTTATTCATAACTCACTGAATATCTTATCACTTAATGGAGAAAGCATTTTTGGCAAATTTTTTTATTACTATCTGTGAAACGTAATGATGATTTGGGAAAAATAGGGAACATTGTTCCCGTTTCCTTTATTATGTCATTTAATCCTGTGTGAACATTTGCAGATACAGTCAAGCGAGAGCAATCTATCTTGTTATTTCATTAGAAATAATAGGCTTTTTTTATTTCCAAAGGTCAGAAGTGTGAAGAGAGCAAGATAGAATAAGCCGAAACTTAAAAGTGACTTTTTTGTAATCTTTTCTCACCGATATTTGTTCGCTAACCACATTTCAAGAAAAAGGTGAAAGATATTTCAGGAACAGGTAATTTTAAGAAGCCAAAAAGAATAACAATCTATATTAAAAAAACACACGCACATACATCATTCTCCCGTTTCCTCTTATCTCTCTCTCACTCCCTCCCCCTCTCTCTCTTTCTGTATATATATATATATATATATATATATATATATATATATATTTTATAACATGTAGACATTTTTTATATCTTATAAAAACATATTTATAAATGGAACTTTGTCTGTGTGTGTGTCTATGTGTGTGTGTCTGTTACATATAGACACCGAAACAGCTGAATCGAATTTTTTGAAAATTTATACAGTTGTACTATAAACGTCTGTGAGTGTTCTTAGCTAGGTTTTGTGTCGAGGTACCCCCGATAAATATAGAAAATCGAAAAAATCGGCTTATAGAAAAATTGTTCCGATTTTAATCAAATTTGATACAGTCATAGAAAAAGATATAAAAAAACGATATTCAGAAGTTTCTCGGTTGCAGTTCTTACATTAGTGCAGAAACTCGATAATATATATATATATATAAGGCAAAATGTTTTTGTGTGTGTCTGTTTATCTGCCTGTATTTTTGTATTTTTTCAGCCGTTTTATTTTAATTGTTGCTTCGGGTTTGGCTCTAAGTATGTATAATTGTAGTTCTTAGTCTCAGCCATGATACCATTTACTCAGAGGAATTATTTAGCCTTGAAAATTCAATTTACGACGAAAAACTTATTTGATATCGATACCAGGAAATCAAAATTTGACTTACATCCATTCATTTTTTCTTCAGTCTACGGTTTCGCTTTAACTGGAAACGACTATTGCTTTTTACTCTTTCTTGCCAACGTCCAAAGCGTCTGAGCTCCAGGACCATGGATTAGTTTTAAAGCTTTCATTACACCCGAGCAACGCCGGGATATATGCTAGTCCACTATAAAGTGTACATTTTGTTTCGACGTTGAAATTACAATGTCTCATCAGGTGGTGTAGAAAGAAATGGAAATCCTCTTTTCTTGTTTTGAGGTGTTGTGTGTGCGATGTTGGTGGGGTTTAACGATAAAGGAATAAGCGTTGAAAGTTGTCTGTTAGAATTTTGAAAGAAGTGGGCTGGGTGGGGAATATAGTTGATTAATGAATGTGTCGGGAATTTTGTAGACAGATTTAACACTAGAAGGTTGGTATAGGTTTATGTCCTCATGGCTAGGCTTTATTTTGGGGGTTTATTAGAAGGGGAGAGTAAGGAATTGTAAAGGGTGGGAGAGTAAGGAATTGTAAAGAGATCGGATCTTTAATGTTTATTTGTGCAACTATATAATATTTTAGTATTTAAATACAGTTTTTATAATTAATCTAATTTTCTATATTTAACTTTGATTTTGAATTTAGAAAATCACTTTTTTCTATGAAACGTTAAATTAGATCACAGTTTTTATAATTAATCTAAATTAGATCACAGTTTTTATAATTAATCTAATTTTGTATATTTAACATTAATTTTGAATTTAAAAAATCCCTTTGTTCTATAAAACTTTAAATTAGATGACTGTTTGTGGTGTTTAATATATAGAATTTGATGTAAAAGTGTTGTAAGAGTAGTGTAAGTGGATGTATGGATTGAGAGAAGGAGAGGAAGCAGCATATATATATATATATATATATATATATATATATATATATATATATGTATCATAACATACAACGTGTGTTAGCACGTGCAATACCCTGTCTTCATCAGCCGCCGACCAGGGGTGATGTCACGGTTTTGGTGGCTATGGTGGGACCGCCACCCCTGACACCACCAGCAGCGTTTATATATATATATATATATATATATATATATATATATACACACGCAAAAGCAGATTTTTAAAATTACTTTCATCAATATTTTTCATCTACATCAGAATATATTTACGTATATCTTTGCAAGTCTTTTTTTGCTTATATATGTATGTATGTATGTCCGTATGTATGTATGGATGATTGTATTTATGTACATACGTACACGTATGTTCATACGTGTGTGTGTTTGTGTGTATCTGTGTCTGTGTGTGCGTAAAGTATCAAGCCCATTATTTTCTCACATATAAAATGCCGCCTGTTGTATGTTTACTTCACAGATTGTTAATATATATGCTTTAGAGTTCGCAATCATTAAAGAAAATATTATTTTGATCATGGCGTTTTTATTATAGCAAAAGATGATGAAAATATAAAGAAAACCTGCTTTTTGTTATATATTTTAAGATTATTATTTGCTGTGAAGTCATAAAAATGGCAGATTAGATATAATGAATCTCTGTGAAGTCCTTCGCCTTTCTCTCTCATTCTCTCTCTCCCTTTCTTAATATATATATATATATATATATATATATATATATATATATATATATCAATTCAGCAGAAAGGCATTGTTCATCAAAGAGTTATAATAACCTCCACAGGAAAATACCACCTATTGTTGTTGATTTTACGTAACAAAGACCTGCAGTATATCATTCACAAGCTTAAGTTTTTATTAGGTTTGCTTGTGTTTTTGTTGTTTGTCGTTTTATTTACGTTGACGTTTAGGTTATTAAGTGAATGCATGGTCATAGGTAAATATATTGGGGCATTTATGCTGCGTATAATTTCTTTATGCAAATGTAAAAACTGACCATAAAGTTGTCGTATGAGCTGGTAAGGCAAAAGTAATTTTATTAATTGTATGAATTATACAATTATGGCACAAGGTCGAAGGAGTTTGTGGAAAGGCTGATCATCACTTACTATCCTAGTCCTAGTTATGTCGATTTACGACCTAAACACTCATTAAATTTATCCATCTACCACAAGAACCCAATTATCTACCACAAGAACCCATCCATCATTTTCCAATCCCACGGACACTATAACACCACTGATTTACCGGGAACCTAATAAGCCACACCTGACATTAAAATTCTCCTTTTCAAAAATATCTTTAAAATATATAGTCATAAAATAAGCTTGAGAGGGGATGAACCCAAATCAAACATATTAGAACAAAAAGTCAAATTAAATTGTAGCAAAACCCGTCTACCCCTTAAAAATAAGAAAAGTGGCTCTATTCTACCTATCGGCAAACTTAAGATGCACACTCAATAAATGAATGGGAAAGGAAAAAATAAATTTTGAAAAATAAATATCGAAACTGTGACCACGTTGATATAAGAAGGAGGCCGAAAAAACTGGAGAGATTGTGATTCTTGACATGGGTCATAACAAAAAATAACACTTGGCCACATTAACTAGGAAAACAAAATGTCTAACTTAACCAGATGAGGATTCACGTTAAACCACCGAGTTGTGTCAAAGGGTACTTAAAACAAGAAATTGAGGCTGGCTCCATTCACTTACACCAGGCTCAGCACATTTACCCAACTTTTGCTAAAATCTGCCGATATCAAACACTTGCTATCAGATCCAATCTTCAATGTCAGCTGGTAGAAGGCGTACAAAGTGGTTTCCACTACTTCAAGGTTTCAACGATAGAAATAGGGCATATCCGACCAGCCCCAACTGAACAATTTATCAGTTAGGGTTAGCACATTAAAATTAATCGCCACGTAAGCAAAAACATAGGGTTACTGAAGTAATTCACCACTTGTCAGCGACCGAGTTTGTTTTTTTTTTAGCTTTTGTCGCGACCCCCTCCACTAAATCACGATACAGTAATCTCCGAGGCATAGAAAGGTCAGTGGATTGAGTAATGTCCTGCAGATCCGCTCGACACTTATGTAAGGACTTCGATAATTTCCACGGCTTACGTCGCCGCTCAGCCCTAGAAATGGGAGGAGTTATGGTAAGGCTAGGGAAGGCATTCCTGACAGTCCTTTCCAAAATCGTAGCGTCTGTTAACACACGGCAGAAGAAAACCAACCTCTAGTCGTGTTGGTGACTCGCCTAGCAGCCCATAACATGAACGCCGAGTAGAGATATATCTGTCGACATATCACCACTACTCCACAAGAGAGAGGAGAGCAGACACTCGATCGCATTCTTAGAGTCTTTACAGAGAATGAGTACTGACTACGAATAAATGGTGAGAGAAAAGACGTATATACACTCGCCTGAGCCCAACCCTATAAGGAAAACTGCCGCCGAAGCCAAATCCGTACTGCCGATTCGACCTTTGCTTGTACCTCCGACCAATTCTTCTCCAGCTGAAGATCTTGCCCGAACCACAGTCCGAGAATGCGGACAAATCGTCAGTCCATCCGATGGGCCATGGAAGAGTCATTACTTTCCAGGCGCCTAACCGCAAGCTGAAAGACTTGCTGCGATTAAATTGATATACTCAATTTTTCGTATTGTTCTAGCACCTTCTGTACCAACTCAATGTTGTTGCGTCACTACACAAAAATGGATACGTTATCAGCGTAGGTGGAAACACTTGCACCTGGGACACCGATTCCACGTAGAGCCGGACTTCACTCCATGTCATTCAGTCGTGAAGGAGAGGCTCCAAAGCCTAAGTGAGACAGCGCAAACACGCCCAACCGCTCTCAGTTTGCCTGTACCACAGCGCTTTGGTAGCGATACAGCAGGCTCATTCACTTGCAGAAGTCGGGTTTGAATCCGGTGGCCAGTATGACAGCAGCCAGATTTCGATGGTCGACCTATCAAATGACTTGGACTGATCCAAATGAATTAACGCGGCTTGCTCGCCCTTTTTACACCTTCTATGATCGTGCGGATTAAGTGCAAGTTGCTCTGAATTGTTTTGCCTTTCACAGCACAGGTCTGCTAAGGCCCTAGCAGAAACTTAACAAATGATTGCAAACATCAGGATTATGGCCAAAATTTTAAACCCTGGGTTTATCAAAGTTATGGATCTCTAATCATCTAACTCCCTCCAAACAACTTTACTCTTTTTGCAAAAACGTGACGGCACCCTGGAGTTTCAATCAGTGACGCCCCTGCCGGAACCACCGCCAAAATCGAGAAAAAGATGTGCGACCGAGTCAAGTACAATTTATAGGGTAAACCATCAAGTCCTCGAGACTTGTTTCACTGCCGATCCTCTTCAATGCCAAGTGAACTTTGCCCTCCGTAATATCACTTTAATAGCTAGCCACTTCAGTCGGCGCAAGCTGATAACAGTCAGCGAAACAATTGCGAAACCCTTCATCACGAAGACCAGGCTCCCTGGTAAAACGTCTCTCGACATGTCGCCGAAATGCTTTACAGATTTCATTGGTTGACCCCATATTACGCCACTCCGAGGTTTGCCCTCCTGGTGGCACTGATCACCACCTCGACTGATTTATTCCTTGCGCAATTCAGCGCCCATATTCATGGCTTCTTTACATATCTGGTTTAACCTATGTCTAATTAACTAACTGTGGAAGCGCTTGCTAATCTGACGCTCCAAGGCCTGCCTTGCTAATGCTATCTCTAGGGAGTCCTCCTGGCCACCGCGTGGACAGATTATCTTTGGAAATCTTCACATTTTAGCCTTATCTAAATCGAGTCGTTTGCTATATTAGGACTCTCCTATCACCTATTCAAAATAACCCCCCACAGGTTCCTGCAGCAGTAGTTCAGTCAACCTTTGCCAAAAATCCCACCTGTCCTGAAAGGAAAGATTTAATAGTTCCCAGCCATTTAACTACCCGTCTCCTGTTCATTTTGGGATCTATGATGTTATTCCAACATACTCTAAAACCAAGCGCAATGTAGCCACCAGGAACGGCCTTAACTGACGGAAAAACGTGAATTGCTCTGTTTGGTCGATGGGCGCATAAACTGCAATCATACAAAACGGCAATATCGGCTACGATAAATCCCCCTGCATCGTCATCGAAAAAGTCCACGCTCGCTTCCCAGTTACGCTCAGTTAGGAAGGAATCGCCTCTGGCAAGCTGGTCCCTGTAATATGAATAGACAACGAAGTCGCTAGACAGCTCAAGACCATTAGACTCACAAACAATGTGTGTCTCCTAGATTGCAGCCACATCGACCGAGAAGGAAAACAAATCACGAAGCAGGCAAGCAGGCTTACTCTGATTCTCAGGGTTCTCGAATTCAATCTAGCTAGCTTGATCCCCATTTAAAGGTTGACTCCCTTATTCATTGACTGGAAAAAAATCTGCAGCAGTCATGTTCCCGTCATTTTTCTAGGCTACCAGTTATCATGTCGGAACTGAAACATTCGTCGGTGATAACACCTCTGACGCCGCGGGGAAAGTTACTTTCGGGCTCCTATATAACGAGCAGTGAAATATAACTGGGACCCTTCCTGAACAATTTTTAAAAACATTATGAAGATCCTGCGACTCGATCTGGGCCATACAGACCTTTGAAAACGAGTCTTTAGCTGTAACAATAAAGTCCCGTTATGATTCCAAGAGCCTCTCTAGCGTTCCTGGGATTCTCAGTTTCTGTGCCATCCTCAGAAATCGGCTTGAATAGCGGTCTTAAGTTGGGCTTTCTTTGAGAAGGTAATGTACATCTCAATTACGTGTCTGTTGACCTTACATATGTCTTCTCACTTGAGGAAAGGTGGCGTCGGTGGGAGATGCAGGATCCCTAGCGGGAAAAAGAGGATGGCTTCTAGCTTTTGCTATATCTTTGTATTTTTTAGCAGAGGAAGATTTATTCTTGGCTTCTTCCATGGCTAGTTCCACCGTGCTACGCTCAGCCGTCTTCTCTTGACATGTTGTTTTTCTTCTTGACTCTTATCGTCTGTAATCATCCTTGTTTTTCGGCTCGCCATATATTCGGTTTGGAACGTACCGTCTTTGACATCAGGATAATTACCACCAATAATTTTGCCTTCTCTTTAATAACAAGCAGGATGTCACACATAGAATTAAATTGTTGGGTAGTATCTTTGTCATAATTTTAAGATTTTTCAATGTCTTCTCCATTGTTTCCTTGCTAACCGAGTTTTAACATCGGTGGTCAGCAGGGAGATTTTCCTTGCATTCTCGGCATATTGTGCTTCAGAGATTGTGAGAAACGTATTACCCTTAACGAAAGGTTCATATTATGATTGTAGCTGAGCATAATAGCTCGCATCCTTTTTGGGTCTTTCTTCGGCCCAAGCGGTTTAATTGATTGTTCGACATGCACCAATTGTGGCTATGGAGATTCTCCCATGGGGCTCGGAGCTCCACCAAACACTAAGACGTTTACCACAAGAATTATACTGACACATTATTATTTAAACAAACGAAAAAGACAAACTTCTTGGAACAAACTTAAACAAAAACGAAAACGGAATAGAAAAACAAACAAGTGGAAACGAGTGGGGAAAACGCTTACAGTAATCTCAAAAACGACTTAGAACTTAGAATAAAAAGATTAACCAAATATTCAAATATAAACAAACTTCAAACTAGACGTAGTAACTGGAGTAAAAAAACAAAAATTAAAAAAAACCGCAAAAAAAAACTTTTAAATTTCTGAAATTGAACAAAACTAAATTAGAATGTAAAGTATAAATAAAAAAGGGAAACTTAACTCAAATTTCAATTTAAAAAAATATGGATGATTGTCCGTAACAAATGTGACCACAGAATTGAAAGTGTCGTCAGGTAAAAGTGAAAGTGAAAGACGCCCGCAAAACTAATTTCGGTTCTTATACAAATAGACAAGTAAAATCTGATTGACTTATGCAGATCTCGATGGTATCATAAAGGTAAGATCTAACTCCTGATAAAATTAAAACCTTGCATCGAGTGCCTGAGGTTGTGTAATGTTTAGTAAGCTTGACTCGCTAAAAATCATTACAATTGAGTATTGATTTCGATCATCACTGGCTGCCCCATATTTTCGCTTAGAAAATCAGATAGGACCCAAACGTTGTGTAAGGCTTAGCAAGCTTGTCAGGTACAGCTGAGTAGTGGGTTCGATTCTGACTGGGTACCCCATACTTTCGGCCTTGTGCCACATCTAAGCGCCGTTTAGAAAATCAGTAGAATAAATCGATTATTCGAACTCGCTGTTTCCGAGCAAAGTGGGTCCCTGACGATCCTCCGTCGAAGGGTAGAGTCTCGTCTGGGGTGAAAAAACAAGAGCCCAAACCAGCCTTTAGCTGGGTCTACGGGATATTTTCGGCTGAGCTTAAAAGCTCAGGATACCCATATTTATGATATTGTGTTGCATCCGCCTTTGTTGGAAGTTGAGAGGAACCATTAAAAACTTGCATCATGGAGAGAATTAGGTGAAGAAACGGCCTGATAACAAACAGGTCAGGGTACCTGGCAGAACGGATCTGATGTTTAAATACCCGAAATTCGTAATAAAGCCAGGGAAACATCACTGATGACTTCTACCTTTGCATTTATAAATGTATTTCAGAAAGTATATATATATATATATATATATATATATATACAGATAGATAGATAGATAGATAGATAGATAGATAGATCGATTTGTGTACGTATGTGTATCTTTGTGTCTGTCTAACATTTCAATATAAGATATAATGCAGACTTTCAACGAAAGATACCGTCAAAATGATATTTGCAATATTGACAGCTGGGAAAACGTTTCAAGCAAGGCCAAAGTAAAAAAAAAGAATTTATTCAACTGAATGTATCCAGTTGGAGCGTTTAAATTCTGAATAAGATGAATGTAATAACTATGTGATGTAATGTGCTTTTGGGATAGTAAATATAAAACAGATCCCTTTATAAAGTTTCTCAAGTAAAGGGCCTCCTTGACTTAAAACCTATTTCCCCTTGTCGTCTATTATATATATATATATATATATATATATATATATATATATATAAATTGTGTTTGAGAGTGATTTTCTGAGTATCTGTAGGTGTGAGTGTATGTGTGCTTTTTTTTGTTTTCTATGTCTACGTATCCAAGTGTAATATAACAATCTAGGCCCACCCGAGGAAGTGAGGAAGCGGGGGCGTTTTCCGGCCGTTGAAAGGAACGGATGGTTGTTTGACCTTATTTCCGGCAGTAGCGGAAATGGCTACAAGAGGCAAACAGAACAGGTGTCTCTGAGAATTACGTGGGCGTGCGTAGGCGAGGCAAAAATCGGAAGTACCGGTTTGGAGATAAAAAGACCTCGGGCACGGATTTCACGACAGACAGAGTCAGTCAGAGAGACGAGTCTAGATAGAGGCAGACAGAGGAGTAACAGATAAGACGACACTCCCCCGTCACCCCGTCAACCCGTCAACCCCTGGAAGCGCGCTCTCACTCTCTGTTCACTAGGCTACACGGTCCATCGTTCATCAATAAAAATATAACTCATATTTTTATATACACCCGTGTTTGTTATTTGTCGCTATATAACACAAGTAAATTTGTCAATGTTAATTATTTTAAATATAAGTTATTTCATTTATTTGTGAATATTTGTAACCTAGGCTGATTAACAAAATGTTGGTTACAACGGCGTGAGAGGCATCGGACTGAAACAGCAAATAACAGATTGCCATGTTTGAACGTAAGTTTCTATAATGATTCCTGCCAATGCAACTGACCTGTGCTAGTGTCAATTTGAAACGTATTATTTCTCTAACTCGGAATCTCGACGAGTGCAATTTCTAATTAACGTCGTTGCATCTAGCAATAATAGTCCAATATCTACTACCTACGAAAATGGTAGCCAAACAACTACCAGTTACGAAAATTATAGCCAAATATTATCTATCTGCAAAATAATTGCTAAATATTTACAAAGTACGAAAATTATAGCCAAATAACTACTATCTACGAAAACTGATAGCCAAATATTTACAGGTTATAAAAATTATATTCAAATAGCTAGCACTACCCAACAATCCATGAGCAAAGGAGTGCGAAATCCACAGAACCATCAGTTTAATGAGCCATATAACAAATCTGATCGTCCGAATCTTGATGAATAGAGCAAGAAGCAGAATCAGGCCAGAGATAGGACAAGAACAGTGTGGTTTCGTTAAAGACACGGGAACAAGGAATGTCATATTTATGATTAGGATGCTCTCCGAGAGGGTTATGCAACTGAAGAAGGACTTATACCGGTGCTTTATTGATTATGCGAAGGCGTTTGAAAAAATACGTCATAAAGAACTGATGGAGATGCTCGGCAGCCTGGATATATTTGGGAAATACTTGAGAGTAATTAAGAATTTTTACTGGCAGCAAACCGCTTTCATACGAACAGGTAATGAATTGAGTAGATATACAAAAACAGAAAAGGACGTAAGACAAGGATGTGTCTTTTCACTGGATATGTTCAACTTATACAGCGAGAATATTTTGAGGACCCTAGAGGTTATGCCTGGATTCCTCAACGGAGGCCACAATTTAAACAACATAAGGTGCGCAGATGATACAGTGCTGATAGCAGACACAGAAAGAAAACTACATGACCTTCTAGAGGAGGTAGCTGAAAAAAGTAACCAGAAAAACTAGAAATAAAATTCACGAAAACCGAATGCATGGTCATCAGTAAAAAAGGCAGCCCAATATACCAAATACTGACCGGGGATACGAGAATCAAGTAGGTACAAAAATTTAAATACCTGGGAAGTGTTATAACAGAAGACGGAAAGTGCAACACGGACATCCGAACGCAAATTGGCATGGCGAAGGAAGCATTCCAGATGTTAAGCAAGGTATTAAGAAACAGGACATTTTCGCTAGAAACAAGGAAGAGAGTACTGGATTGCTACGTGCTGTCCGTCTTTTAATATGGCAGTGAATGCTGGACAATATCATCAAAGATGAAGGAAAAACTTGAAGTAACTGAAATGTTGTTCTACAGAAGGATGCTGCGAATATCATAAATAGAGAATGTGAGCAATGATGAGGTCTTGGAAATGATGGAAACAAAAAGAAAATTAATACTGAGCATCAGGAAGAGACAGCCGAAGTTCCTGGGACACGCAATGAGGAAGGAGGGCTTAGAGAATCTAATACTAACAGACCAGTTAGAGGGGGAATAAGACAGGGGAAAGCAAAGGATAACATATATGAAGGACCAAATCAGGTAAATGATGGAACGTGGATTGCATGGTTTAACAGGAAAAGGCATGCTCAGAGCCACCAGCGATAGGGAAACGTGGAAAGCCATAATCGACTACGTCCTGAAGGGACAGGGCACATAGAAAAAGAAGAAGCTATTATCTACTAAAATGATAGCCAAATAGCTGATAGCTACGAAAATGATAGCTAAATATATACCAATTATGAAAATAATAACCAAACAGCTAACATCTATGATAATGACAGCAAAATATTTACCAGTTACGAAAATGAGAGGCCAATAGCTACTTTCTACGAAAATGATAGCCAACTATTTACCAGTTATGAAAATGATAACCAAATACCTACTATCTACGCAAATGAAAGCCAAATATTTACCAGTTACGAAAATGAAAGCCAACTATATACCAGTTACGGAAATGATAACCAAATAGCTACTATCTATGAAAATGATAGCCAAGTATATACCAGTTAGAAAAATGATAACCAAATAGCTACTACCTGCGTAAATTATAGCCAAGTATTTACCAGTTAGGAAAATGATAACCTAATAGCTACTATCTGCGTAAATTATAGCCAAGTATTTACCAGTTAGGAATGTGATAACCTAATAGCTACTATCTGCGTAAATTATAGCCAAGTATTTACCAGTTAGGAAAATGATAACCTAATCGCTACTATCTGCGTAAATGAAAGCCAAATAGCTACTATCTACGGAAATGATAGCCAAGTATTTACCAGTTAGGAAAATGATAACCTAATAGCTACTATCTGCGTAAATGAAAGCCAAATAGCTACTATCTACGGAAATGATAGCCAAATATTTACCAGTTAGGAAAATGAAAACCTAATAGCTACTATCTGCGTAAATGAAAGCCAAGTAGCTACTATCTACGGAAATGATAGCCAAGTATTTACTAGATACGAAAATGATAGCCAAATAGTCGCCATCTACAAAAATGGAAGCCAAATGTATACCAGTTACGAAAGTGATAACAAAATTGCTATTATCTACGAAAATTATAGCCAAATATTTACCAGTTAAGAAAATGATAGCCAAATAGTCGCCATCTACGAAAATTAAACCAAATATTTACCAGCTACGAAAGTGATAACAAAATAGCTACTATCTACGAAAATGATAGCCAAATATTTACCAGTTAGGAAAATGATAGCCAAATAGTCGCTATCTACGACAATCATAGCCAAATATTAACCAGTTACGAAAATTGTAGTCAAATAACTACCATCTAAGAAAATGATAGCCAAATATTTACCAGTTACCAAGATGATAGCCAAATAGCTATTATCGACGAGAATGGAAACCAGTAATATCTATATCTCTGCATTTATGTAAGTAAGACATTTTGAGAGCATCATAATAAAAAATAAATTATTATTCATTGTACTGAGAGAAAGAAGTAAAATACTTTTTCCATTAAAACTGGATCAATATGTCTATTCAGCAAGAAAAAAATGGCCTTCTATCCGAGATAATTTCCTGGAATAAAGAGCTATAAACCTTTTTTTCCGGAGTTGTATTTTTTGTAAGTTATCAATCGGTAAATCCTACTTTTTACGCGATATTAACGTCAATCAAGCTTGCTTTATTTCTGTACAGCGAAAATATACAGCTTTTTCGTATTCAACTATTTATATAGCAATTTTATTAGAGATGCATTGACATTATACAAATTGTAGTATGATACTGTCAATGTCATTTCCTTTAAACTTCTGCATAGAAATTCATATTTACATCAGAATCTTTAACAATATTCTGATTGCATATATCTGTTTTGTTCTGCTAATATCGCATGAGTTGCTTCCTTAAATAATCTAAACTTACATAATAAATAGAACTTTGTGTGTGTGTGTGTGTGTGTATCCATTACCTATAGACTCCGAAAAGGCTGAACCGATTTTCTTGAAAATTTACACAGTTGTTCTATAAGAGTCTGCAAGTGTTCTTAGTTAAGTTTTGTGTAGAGGTACCCCCGATAAATATGGAAAATCGATAATCGAACAAATCGTGTTATAAAAGGAGTGGTTCGATTTTAATCAAATTTGATACACTCATAGACAAAGACATGAGAAACGATATTCAGAAGTTTCAAGGTTTCAGATCTTGCAATAGTGCAGAACATCGATACTATATATATATATATATATATAAAAGGCAAGATGTTTGTATGTGTGCGTCTGTTTATCTGCCTGTATGTCTGTATTTTTTCAGCCCTTTTATTTTAGTTTTTGCTTAGGGTTTGGCTCTAAGCAGGTATAATTGTAGTTCTTAGCCTCAGCCATATTACCATTTACTCACAGGACTTATTTAGCCTTCAAAATTCAGTTTATGACGAAAAATACTTATTTGATATCAATACCAGGAAATCAAAATTTGACTTACATACATTCATTTTTCTTTCAGTATACGGTTTCGCATTAACTGGAAACAACTATTGCATTTTAGTTTTTCGTGCCAACGTCAAAAGCGTCTGAGCTCCAGGACCATGGATTAGTTTTAAAGCTTTCATTACGCCCGAGTAACGCCGGGTTATACTGCTAATGATTCATATTATCAATATAAATTTTCTGAAGAAACAACTCGCATCTTAAGTAACATATTCGATTTTATACACACTTTATATTCATCATTGTGAAACTCTTCCTTTAATCATCAAATATGTTTTTTACTCCTAGGTAATCCTAAAATGCTGCTGGTCTGTCCAAGATATCTTTCCTCTAACAGACATCAAAAGAAATCTAATATTCGTCAAGCTTAGAAGTCGATTTTATACACACTTTATGTTCATGATTGTGAAACTCTTTCTTTAATCATGAAATATTTATTGTATTTTTTAATCGTTTCACCCCAAGAATGGTGGTAATGCCGTTAATGCTCAGGGGGCTACATAAGAGTCAAAGATTTGATAGGAGGAAAGTAGAGAGAAAGATGAACCCGTTACAGGAGGGGGTCAGAGAAAAGAACAAGAGAAGTACGGGTGTTATGACAGTTGCAAAGGTAGAGAAAAAAGAAAAGATATACAGGGTGATTTAGAAAGAACTGGAGTCAAGTGTATAAGAGATGGGTATTGGCATTGCATTTAAATTCCTGGTGATTATACCAGTCAGGAAAGCAAGAACATGGAAGAGAGCTCCACATGCGGGAAGTGCGAGAAAATAAGTTTAAAGAGTAGAATTATCGGCTGCATTTGGTTTATCTGACTGTGAATGGGTGAGACCCAGTTGCCAGTCTGATTGCACGAGTAAACTCCTGTAGCAGGGACACTAGTGACTCAAGTTCTTTGGAGCAGAAGTCATGAAAAATTTTATAGAACAGTGAAAACACATCCCGTCGGTGCGAAAGTGGCTGAAATCGATCCTCTAAGTCGTTACCTATCACATTACTGATTCTTCTTTGAAGCCTGTCGAGAACACCGAGATGAACAGCGAGGGCGTCTGACTATATATGACAGCAGTATTCCATGCACGTACGGATGGTTGAATTGTATATGCGTAAAATGTATTCAAGCGGAAAACACATCCGAGCCCGACACAATGACCAAACCTTCCTAGTAGTGGATTTTAATCCTCAGTAATACTAAAATGTTCCTAGTCTGACCAAAACATCTTTCCGCTAACAGACACCAAAAGAAATCTAATATTAATCATTTCGTCAAGATTAGAATTCCGAAAAAAATGTTCACAGCATATGAATGTACTTTGCTCTTGCTCGGTATAATTAGCAAACATTCAGTTGTTGATAAAGTTAACCGGAACATTTATGTAAGGACTTTTCAGTTTTGGGATCCTAGGTTACTCATGGTAGAATTTAATATTCATTTCCAATATCATCGATTCAAGCGGTTGTAGAGTTTATCAACTTAGAGAAATAAATGTATGCCAATATTAAGAAATAAAAAATATATCTTTATTTAAAACAACAAATTCCATTCCCTACGCATTTTTTAAGCGCTTATTGTGTAAAAAGAAAAAGCGTTGTATTGTTTTTGAATATTCTTCAGCTATTATGCAAATTCTTTTGTTGTCGATCTGTTTTGTATTATTATAGTTGTATTTATATTCACAGCTTGCGTTTCATTCTATGAGTCATTTTCATAATTGCCAATTAATTATGTCTTCCTCTTTCACTTGAGACCCTTTCGTATTTCTTTTCGTACAGAGATCGATCAAACTGTTACCTAATCAATAAACACTCCAATCAGGTCTTTTGCTATAACTAAAAATATTTCCGTCTTTCGTTACAAATCTATGTGTCACTGTCACATTCTATCTGTCATTCTCTCTCCCCGCAATATATATATATATATATATATATATAGTCATCAGCAGACATATCTGTTTCGCAGTATCCCAGCTCATCAGTACGGTTAGACTCCGATCGGCTTTTTTATCCAGGATTGAAACCCGACCGAAATGGCGTCAGTCGGCGACTCTACCCCTGGGCTATGGGCGTTCAGCGGAAGTAGGCAGACTTTTAGCGCATATCATTATACGCGCCCAATAGCTAGAGCGCTCTAATTCGTTTTACTGAATGAGCGATGCGTACACGCCAGAGTAGCTACTGTTTATCAAAATCTACTATTTTTCCAGAGTGCTCAATCAGGGTGTGAGAGCGTGTACTGGTCTAATTTAATTAGGTCCCAAAATTATATATATATATATAGTTTTGGGACATAATTAAATTAGACCAGTACACAGTTGTATTAAAAAGTATTCAATACATTTATATTGTAGATCATTTGAATATTTTTCATTTAGAAATGAGCTATTTCCGCAAAACTAGGTTTCAATCTTTTGGTATCTTCAGGCGATGCAATAACCAATTTTTCCGTTTTTCAAACGTGCAAACATTTTTTTTTTCCGAACGCGAAACTGGAATTTTTAAACAACCGAAATTTTTAAAAAATTAAGATGAAGTAATATCAGTCAGTTACGTACCATACGTGATACACTTTTTGGGTGATCATGTCTCGAAAATGACATGACTGACCGGGCAGAAAATTATTCCTCAGTAGGTTGACCTTGCTTTCAAAGAACCCGATCTGTCCTATTATTTAATCCATAACTGTAGGGAAGAGACAGATTAATACTTTTCCCAACTGTTTTTGTGCATAAGTGAATGCTCGGAATTCAACTGGAATTCGAACTCAGCTCCCCGATTTTTTATTCCGAGTCGATATCCACTGCATCACAACGCACATCTTCGTGGTTTTCGATTCTGGTTCTCGGCAGGATATGTGGATAGGGCTCACAGGTTCGAATCCTGCAGATTTTATCCATAACCAATACACAACATGCTCGTATCGACCGTTTTCAATGAAGTAGAATGGAAGAGTTTCACGTAGAATGCAGCATTTTCTTTCGATAATGGTTACAATAAACTTTGTTTATTTGGAATTATGCCCAAATTAAACACGTTGCTTGTTGATCCAATACCTGTTGTACCTGGAGATCGTATGAATCAAACTTCTCTTAACGGCCAGGGTTGCTCACCCTAAAAATGAAGGAAACAATTGCCCATATAATTAAGCCAATGCAACCGACCTCAACAGGTAGTAGAGGCCATGTTCACCCTTTTTCCACTCAGTCGAATCGCAGATTCTTGGTGGTATTTCTGTCGCATATGCGCCTCCTCCCTGTTCTCTTACCTTGAAATCATTCATTATACTAGGAGTACGCACCTCTTTTAATTTTAGGACGTGCGTCTACCTGAATGATGTGTATCGAAAATCGCAGTCATCAACAAACTCTCTGTAGTCACGTCGGATACTCAGCAGCGTTATATTAGAAGTTATTTGGGTTTTCCGCACAGGAGGTTCACCTTCCTTATGGAAATGGATCTTAGGTACTCTGGTTGTTACAAGTACTTTGTTAGCTATTTCACTCTGGGTAATAATTAACGCAGAATGCGCATGACGAAAATTACCATGATCACTTTACCCAAAAGCAAATAGATTGATGTCAGTGTATCCACACTGTTTCAGATTTGTCACATTTGGTAGAGTGTCATAGGTAGATGGCATAAGGAATGATATTTTCAAATGGCTCCATTGCAGTCAAGATTCCATGGTAGCTTTATCGTTTTAATACCACTCCATGTAATCCATGAAATCCAAGAATATTTTTTGGATTGATAATCGCCATATCACGATTTTCTTTTGGAACATATCTGGAGAAAAACTTGTTGCTTGTAATTCCCAGACCAACTCTATTAGTTCTGGTTACCTCCGTAATCTTTTTTTTTTTTTTGCAGGCTTGATTCTGCAACTTACGTAGATTTTACTGCCGAGTATTTGTTAGCAGTTTTGATATCTTACTGTAACCTGCGGACGAATTTATCGACCGAGTATCTCATCGTCATATGAAAGCGTGCATACCTTCCTGAACTTGAACACCTCCACGAATGAGAAGATGGGAAATTGCAGGTTTGCAGCATTGGTACAGAGTTCCATTTTGGAGAAACAAGGGGGAATTCCAAACCACTTTCGCAGGTACTTGCTGATACAATGTTGCGTCTGCTGAATGTGAGAATAATATCATACACGTATAACCGTCACAGAATTCCTGGCAGTAAATCATGTCGGTATCGGCAAGCATTTAGTTTTTCCGAGGAGACGGGTTCTGTCGATGGATTCATGTCTACCTAGTGCCTCTTTGGGAACATTTTTCCCTCGGTACTCATCACTCAGTTTGATTTTATGCAAATGTTCGAGGATCTTCAGTTGCATCTCGTTGAATCTTGAGATTATATCACCGCTTATACAGAAGTGAACTTCCTCGAAGGAGTCTCAGATTAATAAGTTTGGGCTTTTTCTTTAGTTTAGCCCTCGTTCTCGCTGACGCGAAAATCTTGTGGTAGAACTGCATCAGTACATCTTAGACGGGACAAGAATTGTGATGCCATCCATAACCGTTCTGGAAGGAAAAAAGACCATTTGTTCCTTAGAGATCATTCCATTTGTTCCGTAGAAATAATGAAAAGAAGTGGTGAAATTCCATTCCCTATCATGATACTGACCTCGATGATTTGCAACTTACTGGCGTAGTGACCAACGGTGAACTGCATAACTGCTGTTCTGAAATATTTTATTGTATTTTCCTCACCTTACTAGTTAAATTGAAAATTTCAGGTATATTCGATTTAGCTCATGAAGAACTGATCGATGCGTATCTGCGAGATCAAAGCAAATTGCATGAAGCTATGTTTTATTTTGTTTGGCTGATAAGATTGTGTTCCAAATCATGTGCGAATGCTCAAGATACCTAAAGTATCCAGGTACCCGAGCCTTCTGGACGGTTTTGTTTCTGTAATGATTACCTGGCAGGTATTATGTCATATGAAGTATTTTCCATTACGATCAAAAGGGTGATGAGGTTGAAAATCTTTAATGCTGTTTGCATTCATTTCATTGGGTATCGAAATACCATCAGCCAGGCACCATTCTTGTGGTACAGAACATTATCTTTATGCCCGCTGGAGGTAGATGGTGAGTTGCTTAAGGATGTTTAGACAATGGTATACCTTCCAGTATATTCTATTTATTCCGGGTGCACTACTAGCACGGAATTTGTGAATGAATTCCAAAATTACCCACAGATAAATCAGCTGTCAATAATCATGACATCTGAAACTTGAGATCTAGAGAGGCCATTCATAGTAATTAATTTTCAAGCATCAAAATACCAAAATACGTCATCTTCAGGGGATTCTCGAGTTTTCTTTTACGGTACAGCAAGTTTACAGCTCTTAGTCTCGGTGAACAGCCTAAAAATTCTCAGATCATTAAGATCCTTTTTAATATATGTAAGCAGGTTTTTAACGCTTGCCTTCTCATGAATTGGATTATCTTTGTGACGGCAATTCAATGTTCCCAGCCTTACACATAAGTTATCCTTAAGAAACTCAGATTTGGTAATTTCTCTTCTTTCCTATTTACTCTTGCAGTTACCTCAACAACCTCTCAACACACAGCTCGCGCACAACTCTGCAGAAAGATCTGACCCCTTTAAATAATGTCTAAGTATTTATGAGAGTTCCTGATCGAGATTCAACCAAATAACTTTATGATTGCCTTTGGGCCTTTGGAGTCTTAGTTGCTTGGAAAATTTTCAAGATGCTGACGCTAACGAATGTAATCTTGGACACTGTGCCTGATATCCAGATTGACAATCTCATTATGTCTCCACACACACACACACACACACACACACACACACACACACACACACACACACACTCATATATGTATATATATATATATATATTCCATTTTTAAATGAGTTATTTCGCTACCCAAGTTTCTATCATGAGTGGTATGTTCAGACGATTTTTAATAACTAATTTTATCTTTTACCGTTTTTCTTAAAACAAAAACAATTACCAATTATTATACTGATACGTATGTGTCGTGTTTTAAGTATTGATACCTTGACAGGACCTAACAATGTACGCAGGTGTACATGTTATTTAATCATTTTCATCACTATTTTTATAACAATTGAGAACTTCGAAGTGGTCATTTTTTGTTTTTTTTTGTTTCTGAGTATATAAAATATCTGGGTGCCATTTGTGTAGAGGGTTGCGTTTACGGATTGTTTATTTAGATCAGCATGGTATGCTAACGGTTGATTCTAGACTTGAACAGATCAAGATCGTAATTCAGGGAAACATCCTCTAGGGCTTTTTCTTCTAAAGTGATGTAATTCACGAAAAGAAGCTGTTTTAGTTGATGTTACTTTTTGCCGAAGGAATACGGAGAAAGTGTGGGTGGGGTGTGCTATTATGTAAGTAGCATGGCGGGTCCTAGCCGTCAATGTTAAACCTGGTTCTACCAGGTGATACAGTGTGTCCGACCACATTCCATGGTATTAGCGATAGATAGATAGATAGATAGATAGATAGATAGATAGATAACCTACCTTCTGCCCGTGAGAAGGAAGTTGTTGTTTGGTGGCATATCAACACCTCGGCGGGTCACTTATTGCCAACTACATTTTATTTATTTATGGTAATACATTGTCCTTGTTGATTTTTATATAAGTTTTGGGTCTAGTAATATTTTTCTTTTTCGAGTACCAATATTCTTTGGGATTTGTTTTTAAGAGCAGGGTCCGCAAGTCCTACCCTGTTATTTAACCCTTAACTGGAGGGAAAGGACAGATTAATACCTTTCCCAAGGGTACCAGTTCTTAAGTGAATGCAGGGTATTTAACTGGAATTCGAACTCGGCTCACCGATTTCTCTTTCCGAGCCGATATCCACTACACAACAACGCACACCCGTCACTAAACGCTTACAGCACCTGGTATTCCCAAACGGTCACCCATCTAAGTACTGACCAAGCTCAACGTTGCTTAACTTCGGTGATCGCGTGAGAACCGGTTTATTCAACGTGATATGTCCGTAAACACGCACATCCGTCACTAAACGCTTACCCAAGCGGTCACCCATGTAAGCTCTGACCAGGCTCAACGTTGCTTAAATTTGGTGATCAAGTGAAAAGCGGTGTATTCAACGTGATAGGCCGAAAAATAATTATTTTCTAGCAAAGGGTCGGAAACGCTTTTGAAATTTCAAGATAAGAAAGTGAGATTTGGGCCGATTATGCCGTATCTATATTGCGATTAGTAAAGCTCTATTTTCTGAGGATGTATATGCATTCGTATAGATATTTAATTAATACATATTTATGGGTATTTTCGATCTTTTATTTTAAATGATACGCGTTAGTTTGTGTACGTGCGCGAGAGCTCATGGTTAACGTTTAAGATTGTCAGAAATTTGTTGACCATAAAAATCCAGTCCCCTCCAGTTAGGGGTTAAATAATAGGACAGATTATGTTCTATAGCCTTGGCTGACAACCAGTCTACCGTAGAAAACAATGACAACCTACTGCGGGATAATCTTCTGCCCAGTCAGTCATCGAATGAGACATGATCGCTCAAAGCGTGTATCACGTATGGCACTTAACTGACTGAATGTTAAATTTTACCGCGAGGTTGTTAAAAGTACCAGGTTGGGAAACTAGCGCGGGATATCCTTCTCTCAATTAGGGTGAATGGGCCTCTCTTAAGCCGTGGTAGGCAACCCATCTAGTGATGGTGTCACGATAAAAACACCCTTGGTATCTCTAGCGAAGCATCAAGTATTCAGCTGCTGACAAGATTTTGAATCTCAGTCGAGGTCGCAAAATGATGATGACGATGATAAAATGTGCGTGCAGCACACATATTTAAAGAAACATTCGACAAACCAAATCCATAATTAAATCAAAGTTTCTTCTCTCGTTATCGTCATTCAAGTTACTTGAAACTCGTTAGAATCAGTTTGATTTGATTTTGATATATTGTAGTTACCGTTAACTGAATTTTAAAGCCGTCATTTCCTACTGACATGTGTATCATTACAACAATGTTATGCAATCGCCTGTTGCTGTTTTACACATTCAAATTTGCTTTAAAATCTGAAAAAATAAAAACGGTGGTTTACTTTCTATTTAATTTAAAATCTTCCTATTTTTGATGAAATAAATATTGGATCAGCTGTATGTTCGACTATTGTTACTGCTGCTACACTAAGAATACTGACGACGCCTATTGCGGCTACCCTATTTACAAACACGCATTACCTTTTTTCGTGTACGTTTGTTAAACTTCTGCTTGGTTTACTATGGCAAGTGATGAAAACTGGAAGGCGTTATACAAAGGGAAATACTATAATTAAGCGTGACAGAACTAACTGATCACTGGCAAAAGAAGGCTGCATTTTGCTCTCACTTTCTATGTATGTCGATGGCCGAAATTATTAGAACTGCATGACAACTACAACTAACATGAAATTTGCTATAAGCTTTTAAAAACAGTATCTGTTTGCACAAAAACAATCTTCGTACTGGTTGCTGTTGCTGTTGTTAATGCTGTTGCTATTATTATTAGAATTGAAACTAATATTAAATGTATTAACTTGTAGGGGAGGGTCATAATTAATATTAAAAAATTGCTAAATTAATACAAATATTATTTTAAACAATTCCTTCTAAATATTATTATCCCATTTCAACATTAACAAGTAGCCAATCTTTACGAATAAATACATGTTGAATCAGTTTAGTGGTAGTGAAAATTGATTTACTTCCTCACTAGTATTCTTAATATGATTAATTAAAATTATTTAGTATTGTTCCAATTAGGTTTATTTTTCCTCCTTTTACAATTTCTGTTCGGATTTTAATTTCTCTTTAAATAATATTGAATTTGTTTATCTTGGAAGATACTAAGAACACAAGAAAATACATGTCAAAAAACTTATTTAATATTCTACCTTATTTTGAGGAGAAAACTATTCCAATAAAAATAAGTTAAAAAGGTTATATATATATATATATATATATATATATATATATATATAATTAAAAATCGCCCGAATACACCACTAATGGCAGAAAACTAGGTAGCGAAATAACTCGTTTAAAAATAGAAAATATTATATGATTATAAATATTATCAGATTATAATTGTATTTAACACTTTTTAATACAAATGTGCACTGGTTTAACCCTATTATGACAAAAAAATAAGTATTCAATGTATATATATATATATATATATATATATATATATATAATGCACGAAATATTTATAATTCCCCTGTAAGCAAAAGAGTAATCTTACCTTTAATGTTATTTAATAATTAACATATATGTAGTTTTTTGTTATTTTTTAATTTACATTAGTATTACTAACATACAAAATTATGTCAACTTTTTAATTAATTGGAAGAAGCTTTTTTTTACTTTTTGCTATCATAATATATTCAAAATTTGACAGTAAAAGACAAGTTAACCGAAATGTTTACTAGAATCAAATCATAAGTTGTTTTGCTTGCGAAGAAATATCTTGAGAAAAAGAAAAACACAACATGCATCTTTGAGTTATAAAAAATATAAAAAAGAATATTTTCATCCGACTAGAAAACAAAACAATTTGCTTATAGGTAAAAAAAAAACTTAAAAAAAGAGGAAAAAAAAATTAAAGAAAAATTACTTTTCTAATACAGAGAATAATTTAAATAAAATTCATGTGAAAATGATTCGCAATTAATTGTGCTTCTCTACATATCGATGATTGATGACATTTTGGTTAGAGTAATGAAAACTGAAACTGAATTGTAAATTTCGGAAACGTCAATGCAAGAAATCAAAACATAAATTCATGTTTATTTCTGAGGTCTACAATTAAAGACAAAGTTTCGATTGAGTTTATAATTAATGTACACTAAATGACCATTCTGAAAAAACAAACCTCTTCGGAAGAATAAAGTTTCAATGAGAGGCTGCTAGAAAAATGCTAGAAAAACAATCTGTATTGAATTTATCTATTCTATTTTTGTATAATTATCTTTGCGTGATTTCAATAAAAGCAAAAAGAAAGAAAAACAGGCACGGGGTACGCATGTACTGGGTATAATATTCTCTTACAAAAAAAGAAAGCCATCTATCTATCTATCTATCTATCTATCTATTTATCTATCTATCTATCTATCTATCTATCTAGCTCTCTCTCTCTCTCTCTCTCTCTCTCTCTCTCTCTCTCTATATATATATATATATATATATATATATATATATTATTATTATTATTATTATTATTATTATGGCCATATCACGTTGAATTTGCGGTTCTCTTACAATTAGCAAAGATAAACAACGTAGAGCCTGGTCAGTATATATATGTGTGACCACCAGTGAATATCAGATTATAAGCTTGAGTGTAATGGATAACGGTTAAAAGTTGGAAGTCAGAGTGGTTTTCCAATTTCAGTCATGTACATTTTATTAATTTACGCGCATTAACCTTGAAAAAAAAAATGAATTTAATTCTATTTCCTCCGACAGCATTTCGTCTGTTACTAGGAATTTTATCAGTAAAGGACTTATATCCCCCAAATACTTTAAATCTAAAAAAATATTTTCTTACTTTAAACAACCTGAAAAATTCTTTATAAGCCGGAATATATATATATATATATATATATATATATATATATATATATATATATATATATATATATGAC
>JBBBDQ010028926.1:0-52500 GCA_037127315.1 Ascarosepion bandense | reverse complement strand
GTATTCCTAACGAGTCCAGTGTCGAATTGGTTGAGAATTTACGGGCAAAGCACTCAGCCTTGTCGGCTAATCAACCACAGGCAGATCTGTTTTGCTTTATCACAGCTCATCAGTATGAAAGACATCCGATTGATTTTATGCAATGCATATTTTCATACATAGATACACATACTATATACACAGATAAAGGGACATATTTTTATGTATTTGTAAATGTGTGTTTGTCTATGATTGTGGTAGTATTTTGCAAGTATATATATATACGTTTTATATATATATATATATATATATATATATATGTGTGTGTGTGTGTGTGTGTGTGTGTGTGTGCACGCACGCGCGTATGTTTATGTGTGAATTTGTATGTATTTAAATCTGTATTTGTTTATGTGTATATTATCTATCTATCTATCTATCTATATATATATATATATATATATATATATATATTATGCATACTGAGGTGCAGCCACACATAAATGTACACCTGCACACACGTTCATGCTCACACACAGATAGATAGGTTGATAGATAGATATAGATATAAGGATTTGTTTTTGAAATTATTATTGTGTGCTTATAAAATTTCATTACCATGTTTCCCTTATATACTTACGCGCACGCATATGCACACGCAAACATACGCGCGAGCACACACACACACACACACACACACACACACACACACACACATATATATATATATATATATCCATGTTTTTACATATTTTTATGTTTGTTTGTGTATTTTGAACAATTCACAGCATTTCGCATTTTGAAATTAAAATTTTGATTATCCTGTGAAATTACTCTATTTTTAAATAAAATTTTTGAATTTTTTATACACTCTCACAGTCAAACACGTTCATACACACAACCACATACGCAAATATATTTGCATGGTTCATGTTTTGCATGCGTTTTCTGTGCCTTTACGTGTGTGTGAATATGTGTGTGTGTGTGTGTATCTGTGTGTGGTGTGTGTGTGTGCGTGTATTTAACAAGTTAAACATTGTTCAGCCTCGAAAAATTCAACCGTATGCGTAAATGTAATATTATTCGAATTAATTACACTACTTGAATGTTCCCGGATCTAAATTCCCATCAGCTGAGTATCATCCTCGCAAGTTTTCAGATTTGAAATAGGGTTACGATTGTTACCCGCCCACTGCGAATCCGTAAATCTTTTACCTCCAGCACTAGGGTAGCAGTTATACGCAGACATGAAAAGTTATTTTAAATATCGGCTTCTTATTCCTTTTTTAGTTTCTTTGTTTTATTATTTTATGGCACAAGGCGTATTTTAAGTATTCAGTCAGGTAAGTGCCATACGTGAAACACGCTTGGGCGATCATGTCTCGAAAGAGACATGACTGATTGGGCAGAAGATTATCCTACAGTAAGTTGCCATTGCTTTCTACGGTAGACTGGTTGCTAGCAAAGGCTATAGAACCAAATCTGTCCTGTTATTTAACCCATAACTGGAAGGAATAGACGGATTAATACCTTTCCCAAGGGTATTTGCGCGTAAGTGAATGCAATGAATTCAACTGGAATTCGAACTCGGCTCCCCGATTTCTCGTTCCGAGCCGATATCCATTGTACCACAACGCACATCCACTCCAAGTATTCAGTTAGGATAAAGCAACTTGATGATTTTACAGTCTGTTGATAATCATTATTCGACTGCAAGTGATAAACTGCAACCATTCATTTATAACTTAAAATCACACAGAACATATACTTTCTTTAATGAGTACATAAACACAAGCTGTGCCCGTTTTTGCTACTAGCACAGAACATTGTTATTTAACGAATACGTAAAACTCATCAATACATTATTTGTGGATGCGGTGCAAAAGACACCGTTTTCCATGTAAAAGAAATATTTTATCACTGTATTCATTACTATAGCTATTGATTCTTTCTGCGTGTTTGTGGCTTTAATACGCTAGTTAGACACGTAAATCAATGAATTCCCTAATAGGGACATTCAAACATGCACTGATATGCTCGTGTATTCAAACGTACAAACTCCCACGCGAGAATGCATACATGAACATTCGCTTTTATAAAACGTAGACCGAGACTCATTAATGCACACACAGGAACACACCCAAACGCATGCAATCGACCATACATTAATTTAAACATAATCTAATGCAACTTAGCGCAGGCAGAAGCTATGTGCTTATGATGAAGCCTCCGCAGAACCTACCGTAGTTCAATCTCTAGCTAGTTAATCTCAAGATTCATCTCGCTAGTGCAGAGTATTCGTTACACACTGACTTTTAATCCACGATAAACCTGAGCTTGTTTAAACTAAGTAGAGCAATGAAGAAATAGTTACTAGTCTTATCTAGCAGAACAATTCACAATCGTAGCGTGAATGTATCTCATTAGGTGCCCTACTTAAGTTTCTTTGTGCTAAACTTATGTAAAATTATTGAATAAATATTAACTTCGTATTCTTAATGGGTGTACTACATTTGTAGCATTGTGCACGTTAACGACAAATTAACACAAGAAACACATTCGCTAATGAATACCAGATGAGATCGACATCTACGCAAGTTTAGTGTTTTTGACTACTAATCCGATAAGATATTTATTGTCAGTTGAAACAGTTTTATTAATGAAAATATTTGGTTATTAAAAAAGTTTTTTTTTATTATTTTTTTATTTTTTATTTTTTTTATATAATTATTTTACCCCAAGCAAGGCAGCACTGGGTGCTACACTGAGAGAATAAAACAGGTACAGGGAATGTCGAAGAAACGATAAGAGATAGAAGGGAATCAAAATGATAAACTATGCCAATTAACTTTGCATCTAAACATTAAATATTGCAGCTATCAGTGAAGCAGGCAAATAGAAGTGAATTCCATAAACGAGAAGTGCGAGAAGAGAAATTGTTAGAGTAGAAGAGGCTGTTATATTTAACTATTTCGATTATAATAGGGTGGGGCCTTGATGCCAATGCCGTAGCACGAGTTAATTCAGGTGGTCGGTGTATCAGGGAAGAAAGCTCATCAGATCCGTTGCCATGAAAATATTTGCGGTAAGACTGATGAAAAAGATGTTTTTTTTAATCACTTATATCATAAAATCAGATTAAATTCCTGGCATTCACTTACAAGCAAATACTTTATGAAAGGTATTAATCAGTCTCTTCCCTCCAGGTATGGGTTAAATAACACGATAGATTGGGTTCTGTAGCCTTGGGCGGCAAACAGTCTACCGCAGAAAGTAATTGCAACCTACTGCGGGATAATCCTCTGCCCAGTCAGTCATGTCTCTTTCGAGACATGATCGCCCAAGCGTGTATCACGTATGGCACTTAACTGACTGATTGATATTATGATTATCCGTCAGAATTAAAAACTGGGAACCCAAATAATTTCCTAATACAAATAGAGCCAAAATGTATATGTTTGAACATTTATTTACAAAATCTGTTATCTTAAGTTAAATGAAATGAAATGTATAATTAACTAAGAACTATTTTCAGTCTTTTCTGTTTATTATAGATGAGTCATTTAATTATTCATCTGTCTCGGCGCTCACATTGTGTACTTATGTAATGCAATTAGTAGTTCAAAACAAAACAAAGAAAAATATGTTGCAAGGGTTCTTGGTAAGTTTCCAAAGATCATAGTGAAAAAAACAAAACAAAAACAAAATGAAAATTGTTTCAGTGAAATTAATTCTTCAAACGTGCGGGTATTTATTTTTTTTTTCACATATTAATATTAACAAAGTTATAATCTTACATCAAACTGTCACAATTTTGAATTTATACTATCACGCATGCGCACTAATTGTTTCAGGTTTTCCTGACTGCAGATAATATTAATGTCGGCTGGACACCGTTTGGGAGACAAAGAACACCATGACACAATTTATTCTGCCATGAATTTGGAAACAACTTGCAGTATTTCTTGGTATTCGTACCGGAAAATACCATAAGAACATTTCATCGTGATTGTGTATCAACCTCAGACAGTGCAAAAGTTTCCGAAGAAAATGAATAATGTATCCAGTTAACTTCCTGGTGTTTGGAGTGATTGCTAGTAATATGGACGTTATGCCTCAATTCATTTTCCCACAGGGCTTCAGAATCAAAACAGAAGCCTACATCAAGTGTTTTGAGGAAGTATTTCAGCCTTGCTTGCTACTAGAAGAACCTATGTCTGTCAACAGGACACTGCACCATGCCACATCATCAGAACACATCAGTCATGGCTGTATTGCAAAATCTGAGACCACATCCCCACTTACATCTGGACAGCTAACTCCGCAGACTGCTACTACTTTGATTATTGTGTGTCTCCCAGTTCAGTGATAGATCAACACGTTTCCTTGTAAGACCAAAGTGAACTGAAGACAATGATTGTGGAAGCATTTCCCAAATTATACAATATATAACACCCATACTAAGCTAGTGTATTTAAACACCTACTACCCCAAGGTAGTTTTGATTGTATTTTTTTTTCGCATACACTATATTTAAATATGCTTCTCTTATCCTGTTCCATGTATGCAACAAAACAAAAATGCTTATTTTCTTCAACAGAATTATTCACCATTTGTAGGTCGTCTTATTTAATTTTTCACCATTTAGAAGAGACTTTTCATCATATGAAAATATATGAAGCGTGTGTTTGTATGTGAGTGCCTAGTGTATGTCTGCATTCGTGAGTTTGTAAGCGCATGCGTGTTTTCGCGCATGCGTCATGACAGGTATCTCCCATCGATTAGTAAATATACGAAATAAACAATGCAGTTCCTTTGAACAGAACAGCTGTACAAGCTACAATATTATTTGATTATAGTGATTGAGTCTTTTGAAGAACAATCGACACTTTTTTGGAGAAATGATAACAGAGAAATGGTGCTACGAGTTCTCAAAAGGGCGATTCTCAGCTTTTGAAACCAGAATTTTCCTTCTCTCAGAGAGGTTGCCGAACGAGACTAAAGAGTGCAGTATCAACTACCATGGAGAGAACAGTAGAAGGTTTTACTTTTCCAAGAGCATTTTTCGAACGATTTTTGATTTCGCAGATTTCTCGTTCTGAGTAAGAAACAGATAGGTGACAGGTCACTCCGTTGTCTTTACGATCGGAGATATGTATCCCCCACCACACACAAACATATATATATATAGTTAATACAAACATTAACTTTGTAACTTAGCGCATTGATGTTCTATTCAGCACTACGACTCGAGTTTGATAGGCGAAACTTTTTTTTTACGTCAATCATATGAAACTTTCACAAATTACCTGACGATTTTCTCAGTTTCGTTATTTTTACACAAATTAAAAACTTTATTATATTTTATAATTTATGCACTATTTATTGGTGTCAGGCAGTACACACACACACACACACACAGACACACACACACACACATACATATATATATATATATATATATATATATATATATTATTAAATTATTTATAATAAATATTCACACCTCAATATATTATATATCGAGCACTATTTTAAATTAATGTTTTGGGCGTTGTAAAAAAATTTTCTTCGTTCTGTATTCACTCGCATACATACATACATATATATATATACATGCCCTATCGGCCATAATTATTAGGCGAACCTAGTTTTTTTTAAAGAAATGACGTATTTCATACTTTTTTAGTCATTTTTTTCCAAGTGGATAATTATAAATAAAAATAGAAGTGTACTTTTGTTAATACTGCACATTGACATGTGCATCAAATTAACTGTTCTGGTGTGTAGGCTTTGTGCTTACTTCCCCATGCTAGTCTCTTCTTATTTGCTGGCCGAAGCAAAGATTTCCTAGATGCCTTGTAAAATTTTGCAAAGTTATAATAACAAAAGAACCATTGTATTTTCATTTAGAATTATCCACTTGGCAATAAATATTAAAATAGTATGAAATACACCATCCCAAAAACTGGGGTGGCCTAATAATTATGGCCGCTAGTATATATATATACAATTTCCGCGTATTTACGCTATTACGTAATAATATTTACGAGCATAATACTAGATGCTTAACCGTTACACCATGCACTCATATATATATATAGTATTATGCTCGTAAATATTATTACGTAATAGCATAAATACGCAGAAATTTAGGTAGTTTGAAAAGAAAGTAGAAAATGTAGAGAATTGCCTGACAATGTCGAAAAATCAGAATTTCACCTGAATTCGAAATCTGGCCACTGAAATCGATTAGAAATATGCAAACGTCTAAACGACAAAGTCGACATTTTCGACCCGATTTCTTTTTTTTTTTTCGTCAGCTGTGATGGTTTTAGACAAAGGCTAAACTATTCACTGCGTACGTAACAGATTTTCAAAAGATGCAGGTTTGCTAGTTCCTCTGCGGCTAACAGCACCTGATCAACGCTTGCGACTGCATGCTAAATCATGCTTATAAAAGTAAATTATCGTCGTATAATTCAAACTAACGTCATTAACGGGAATTCTGTACGACAGCTCAAATTTAACACTATATTTTGTTTTCGAAAAAATATCGTAAAACGAGAAACTTATTCTCTCTCTCTCTCTCTCTCACACACACACACACACACACACACATATATATATTAGTGTCAGCAATATATATATATATATATATATATATATATATATATATATATCAGTCATTTAAGTGGCATATGTGATACACGCTTGGGCGATCATGTCTCGAAAGAGACATGACTGACTGGGCTGAAGATTATCCCGCAGTAATTTCACATTGCTTTCTGCGGTAAAAGTAAATTGCTAGCCTCCGGTATACCGAAACCCCGGGATTGAACTGAGCTATATAAATATATACATATATATATATATATATATATCAGTGTCAGCAATATATATATATATATATATATTGCTGACACTGATATATATGATATATAAGCAATAGATAGATAGATAGATAGATAGATAGATAGATAGATAGATAGATAGATATCAGTGTCAGCTGACACTGATATATATGATATATAAGCAATAGATAGATAGATAGATAGATAGATAGATAGATAGATATCAGTGTCAGCAATCATACATACATACATACATATATATATATATATATATATATATATATATATATCATTATCAGCAATATATATATATATATATATATATATATATATATCTGTGTCAGCAATATATATATATATATATTTAATTTATGCGGGTTTAGTTGATGATGTGGATATGCGTTTTGGTGCAGTGGTTATCGGCTCGGAACAAGAAATGAGAGAGCTGAGTTCGCATTCCAGTTAAATTCGCTGCATTCACTAATGCGCCTATACCTTGGTACAGGTATGAATCTATCTTTTCTCCCTCTAGCTATAGGTTGAATAGTAAACAGATTGGACAAAATCTACCAACAAAATAATGGTACCTACTGCGGGGAGACCTTCCCTCCAAACTGTCATGTTTCTTTCGAGACAGGATCTTCCAAGCATGTATTACCTATTGTACTAACTTACATGCTGGTTGATAAACTAAATTTCATTCTTGAAGAAAGTATCATTTAAATATTTCTGTTGCATTTAGAATTTTTTTCTTCTATGTTAAATGTTTTCTTCTATGTTAAAAGCTCTGGCACGAATGCCTCAAGTTTCGGAATTTTATGAATCATTATCAAAGACTTTCGTTTTTCTGTTTACTGGCTATCTTCTATATGTATAAATTTCGAATTAATGTCTTTGAGTGACGAGTTTATTGCCTCTTTAGACTACGTTTTAATACGAATTAATTATGAAGAAAGTTAAGTTTTGGGAAATTAAATTTTTTAAGCACTTTTTTCTTACTCATCTATCTGCATGAACATAAAACTGTTGCCTGTATTTGTAAATGAGTTAATCCGGTGGCTTCAGGCAATTTACAATAAGTGTTTTTACCGTTTTATTTTTTTTCAGAACGCTTATGTAACTTTGAGTTTTTATGAACGCGCAATTTTCAACCTTAGGAGAAGTTAGAACGTTTTCATTCATGATTGTACGATCCTAATAGGGGTCTTTTGTTATACCTATTATGATCTAGTGTTTTTTCATGTTTCATTTTTGTTAGTGATAAGGAAGGTAAAATTGTTCCATCAATTTTTATTTCGTAAGCGCTTTCAGCAACTTCAGTGGCCATTTTACGGGATTTTTTTCTGATGTGTTTTGACTCTAACGTAAATTTGGTTATTTTTAAAAAATACTTTCCTTAAAAGCTATTTGATTACACGGGCGACCTGACTTCGCTTGAGTGTCTCTCTCTCTCTTTTAATTCCATTTCCACTGTAAAGTTTTTTGTGCGTTTTTTTTTTCGTAGGAAGAAATTATTTGACATATAGTGCTTCTTTTACAGCGATATGCCTTTGATTTTGTGAGTTATATAGTATGTTTGTATTTTCAAAAACCTTTTTCTCAAGGGTTCTTGTAAAATATGGATCAGTAATTTTTTATTGCACTATTGTTACATAGGTGTAATGTAAGGCCTCTCTTCAAGAAGTGGGAGTATCTCAATCCTAACCAAGCATTATGAAGTTACACTGCCTTTAACTTCATCGACTTGCTTCCATGGCCTACTTCTCGATATATATTTATAATTTAAACTAGTAAATTTTTTACGCTTCGCTCACTAATGATTCGTATAGCAAGAAATTTCACCAATGGAATAATGCGTATAGTATTACAAAATATATAGTATTAAATAGGCGAAAACTACCGGGGTTTATTCATAACATATAAAATAAAAGATTTATTATTTTGCACTCAAATTATTTTTCTTCGCTTTATTTTATATTTAGCCATCGTAAAAGAAATCCTGTATTCCTTTGTGGAAAAACTTAAAATATTCAATAGGAAATTCTTATTTTAAAAAAATCTTTAGCAATTGAAGTCTATTCTACGTTTGATGGTCAGTGCAGAATAATACGAAAAGTCACTCATGATTCCCTGTGAAAATGACAACATTTTGCCTATTTGTTATGAAATATCTTGGTCGTTGGGAAAATTTACAAGAAGTGTATTTTTAGCTAGGCGACGCAAGGAAATATCACCGAGTCAGGAAATGTAGGTGTTGAGCTAAAATATTGTTTTGTCGACCAGGGTCAAAAAGAGACTGCGCTCGAGGTGGGACTGAATTTACTGGCAGTTTCCGATGTCCATGAGTTAATTAAATAAGTGGCGTCATTTGTCAGAGAGTTAGAGTTGAGTTCAGCCGTTGCAGAGTGCAGTTGAGTTGAGAACAGCTCAAAGAAGGACCGAGTAAGGCCGGCCGGTGGCTGGCTGTCTCATATGTGTCTGTGCTCCTACCAGACCAACCCCGAACCACGCCAAGTCAGAGAGGACAAGAGAATAAAATATAATTGTATATTTTATATATACGTCATTTTGCAATTATGAAAAAGCAAGTCATTTTTGCCCAGTAATTTTTCCCAATTTTATCATCAAAAAATCATTTATATTGCAGTCTATATTTCTTTGATTTATCTTGTGAAAAAATAATCAACATTTTTTTTATCAGTATGCTCTACGAATTGATTCAAGTTTTATATTATTGCAAAATTTGTGGAAATTTATGTCACAGATTGCAATTTTTTGTGAAAATTGGTTTCCATTTTATCTCCGCCTTATTGGTTTCCGGAGTGGACAACAAAAATGAAATTTGAGTTGAACTTTTTTCTCCATCGACAGCATGTACGATAAATATGAATATTCGATTGAAGATTAAATACTCGTCGAAGCGGCTATATAACTCATTTATCCTCGATTTATTTCATTTATGGCAATGAATTATTTTTTCATTGAAGCCTACTCTAATCGAATTATACATATTAGAATTAATTGTTATTACATTTATATTATCTTGGAACATAGTAACCAAATTATTAATTCTATATTATTAAATATTTATTATCGTATGTTTCTATAATATATTAATATCGACTAAAGATCGCCTAACATTTACATATCGTACATTCGGGATGTGCGTTGTGGTGCAGTGGATATCGGCTCGAAACGAGAAATCGGGGAGCCGAGTTCAAATTCCAATTGAATTCATACGCATGGGAAAGGTATTAATCCGTTTCTTCCTTCCAGTTATGGGTTAAATAACAGGACAGGTTGGGTTCTATAGTCTTGGCTGGAAACCAATCTACCGCAGGAAACAATGGCAACCTACTTTTTTTTTAATCGTTTCACCACAAGCAAGGCATTCCACTGCCACTATTGCGCTTAGGGCTACATAGAGGAAGGTAAATAGAAAGGGTGTTTAGGTGTAGGAAATGTCAAAAGTGGGGTGATAGATAGTTTGGAGAATGGGAAGAGTGTTTGAAAGAATGGAAGCGAGTTAGTGTGTTACATTTAAACTCCTGGAGATTGTAGCCGTCGGGGAAGCAGTCATGTGGAAGGGAATTCCACAGTCGGGAAGTACGAGAAAAGAAACTGTTGGAGTAGAAGATGCGGTTGCATTTTATTGGTTTCACTGTAAAAGGGTGGGATCTACATTACAGACCCTCCGCTGTACCTTGTCGAGAATCCCAAGAAGAATAGCAGTGGCACCCGACCAGATATGGCAACAGTATTCAATGCACAAACGGATGATAGATTTATAAATGTGCAGGATAGATTCAGACGGAAAAAACCTTCGGGCCCTGCACAGAGAACCTGCGGGATAATCTTCTGTTCAGTCAGTCATGTCTGAAAAGAGACATGATAGCCCAAACGTGCATCACGTATGGCACTAATCAGATTTACATTCTTAGCAAGTAACGATTTTGTGATACATTACTTAAGTTTTTTAGCCATGCTAAATTAAAATGATATATATATATTTCCATTATTAATTCAATGAAATCTTCACTTCGTAATTAAAGAAAGCACGAAATATTACATTCAGTAAAGAGTCACGACACATTGGAAAGTTAGTATAAATGGTTTTCAAAGAAATCTTTTATACAAACATAGTGTAATACTTACATTATTCAAATATTATTGTAAAATGATTGAATCAAATGAGTCACACTAATACCAAAAATTGGAGTTCCTATTTCCCTAGTTTTTTATCATATGAACATTAAGTATCTGAGAGATTAATCATAAAAGAATGATTTTGCTTATATTAGTTCTTCGAATAATTTTTCAGTATATTCATATTGATAATACGGCAAGAAATTGCTGACTGTGTCATAATCTGAAGAGAAAATGGTTTAGATTACGTTGCACGCGTAAGATTTACTCAACCGAAAACCAGGTTGCATTTATGCAGATATTTGTTGCATATCTCTGCAGATTGTATCTGAATTCAAGCCTCTCTTCATTAGCTATATGTTATTATCCAGTTCTTACCTGCCTTTCAAATATACATTCATGGTGGTTAAATCAGAAAACCTTTCATTTATGAGATGTACAATTTGCAGGAAACTTGCTTTGCTGAATATAGTGAGTCCACAGTCAAATGGATCCTAGCTCGCAGATACAAAGACAATTTAGACACAAGAAGCTATAGGCAGTACTCTTCAATGAATTATATATATATATATATATATATATATATATATATATATATATATAAACTTATTTATAAATGAAACTTTGTGTGTATGTGTGTGTGTCCGTTACCTATAGACTCCGAAACGGCTGAACCGATTTTTTGAAAATTTGCACAGTTGTACTATAAGCGTCTGCGAGTGTTCTTAGCTAAGTTTTGTGTCTAGGTACCCCCGATAAATATTAAAAAAATCGATAATCGAAAAAATCGGGTTATAGAAGCTGTGATTCGATTTTAATCAAATTTTAATCAAATTTGATACACTCATAAACAAAGACATAAGAAACGATATTCAGAAGTTTCAAGGTTGCAGTTCGTACAATAGTACAGAAAATCGATAATCGTGTTTGTGTGTCTGTCTGTTTAACTGTCTGTATGTCCTTTATACAAGTTCACAATCTTTATCCGATTCTCACCAAACTTCACACAAATATTCTTTAGGTTGAGTCTGAGCTACAGGACCATGGATTAGTTTCAAAACTTTCATTACACCCGAGCAACCCCGGACTATAGATAGATAGATAGATAGATATATAGATAGATAGATGTTGATGTGGCCTTGGGTAAAAGGTCACAGGAAAGACTTGGACACGGTATACGGTGGGAAACAATATTATATTACTAAAGAGAAACAGGCTACAGAGAAAATAGAGTATAATAGAACTTAGCGCCGGAACGGTGTACTAACAAATGAGTATCGTAGCTGCTGCTACTTACTACTACCCCCGAGAGTAGATAACTCTCGGTATTTATTTAGTCTGGTAGAGTTCATATTAGTGTGTAGTTAATTCCCCACAACATATATATATATATATATATATATATATATATATTAACCATCCACACGCAAGCATGTTTCGCTGTATGACAGTGTGTCTAGATATCTACTTGCTTTCAAAACTTGGCCGATAAGGTGTCAGTGCCTACTCCCTAAGCTATTGGCGCATACCTGGGAGAGGAGGAAATTTTAGCGTGTTATATATATATATATATATATATATGTGTGTGTGTGTGTGTGTGTGTGTGTGTGTGTGTGTGTGTGTGTGCGCGCTATATATACGCGTCGACCGCCAGGAAAACTCATGCAGAATTATAGAATAATACGTAAATTGCAGAAATTTTAATTGTTTTTAAAATTTTCCTTTTTAGATAGCTCAATCGTAAATTAGAGCTTTGGCTTAATGCCGATTAACACACAGCAACTAAAACATTGACAATGAAATAACTGAAAAAAGTATCTTATAATTATACGCTAGTCCAAAACAGTGAAAGCACTATCAAATTCCTGACCAAATCCCTTTAATCATCAAATGAAACTTTTCACTCATTTCGAAAGTGATGTGGTCCACCTAGCAACTTATTTGCTAAAATAGCGATATGTGTTTTTTCCCTAAAACTGACACATCAAATAAAGATGAATCGGTATTATTGTGTTGTCCATTATCAATACTTAATTAACATCTTTCCGCTCCAACATTACATTTTTACAACAAAAATGACCGGGAGAGATTTGCTCAAAAAACATTTGTGGGTAAATTTACGATGCTTTCCAGTATTTGATTCTTTTAATTCTGTTGAATTCATCAGAAGAAAAATGTCTTTTGCTTTTTTCCCAAAATCAACCCAAATTCTCATATTTCCTTCAGGATGTGTGTTAGGTAACGTCGCGGTCATTAGTGGTCACTGCAAACAACTTCGCAATCACTTTTAGAGTCATCCAACTCTTTCCGAATCCTTTTCAGTCACCTCATATTTCCTCACAAACACATCGAAATGTTCCTCTTGGAGTTTGTGGAACAAATTCAAGCAGTAGAGCATGCTTTTTCTAAATCTCTGAATTTTTAAATGAATAGTGCTCTTTTTCGTTAGAGAGGATTCACAAATGACCTTACTATACTGTACAATCGGCAAAATAAAAACAAATCAACGCGCATGCGCAAAATACAGAATATTAAATTTGGACAATTTACTCATTGCACTCTGTGTGTATGCATAATGCAGAAAAATTATATTTATTCATGCATATTTGATGCATTAATTAAGTTATGCAACCTTTATAATGAAGTGCAGGAGTTTTAATATATATGAACTTCGAATAAGAAATTGGTTAGCCGAGTTCACATTGCAGTTACATTAACTCACTCACAAATAAGATAGGAGTAAATAAATTGTCTCCCTTCTCACTCCAGACACTGAACTGAGACAAATGTAGAAGATCAACCCCGAATTCAAGAACTGAAGATGGAAGTTTAGTGACCTTGTGTCATACTATGTCATACCGGTTCCCTTTCTTAAGTACTAGTGGAAGGTGTCACCACTATAATCGAACAATACATGTGGGTATCTGACTAAATGTTCCCGTAGCTCAGTTTGTTACGTCATACGTTGAAAGAAGCATTGGAGTCTCCTTCCTCCTTCTCCTTACATTTATTGTCAGTTATTTATTTGTTTGTAATCTTATGTTTATTATTATTATTTCTATTATGTTCCCTCTTCATTTTAAGAAAACGTTCATTCCGGCAGAAATTTTATGCCAGATGGAGGAAATATTGTAAAAGAGTCTGATGATATGAGCTAATTAAGCTCATTGAAATGAACTATAGTTTATAACTAATATGAGGTGTTGAGTTTTGCGCTTATAAACTTCATATCGCTCTGGTTAATACCCATCGAGCTCTCTATATGGATTTACCTATAAATAATTTATATTAAGGAAATCTTGTTGGATTATCCTCACCGTTTACTGACTGAGAACTATATATATATATATATATATATATATATATATATATATATATATATATATATATTCACTTGAAAGTCCGTCAATTACGCAAACTTGTTTTCAAACTTTTGGTAACTTCAGGCGTTTTATATCAACTGATTATCTAAGGTTTATTTCAGTATGCACGTCTAGAAAAATTATCGCTTGATTCCCCAAAAATATACTTAAAAACTCTACATATGTATGGAGCACTTTTAATACAAATGTATACTGGCCTAATGTAATTCTGACTGATAAACGCTTAATAATAATAATAATAATAATAATAATAATAATAATAATAACATGTATATATATATATATATATATATATATATATATATCCAAAAAGATGAAAAATATAGTTTTTAAGTGCGCTATATTTATAGAATAAAATGCTCAGTATTACAGATTGAGCGTTCTTATGCGACGTCACTTGGGAAAAGTGTTCAGTCTCCCAGTTGAGAGCTGCGGCTCCGAGGTCTCTTTCTAGGTGAAACCTGGCATTGATGCTTTCATGCCGATCAGGTAGTTCCGTCCCAAAACTCATTTCTTCCCCTAGTTCTCTCTTGCCTGTTCAGGCGCCATTCCCCACAGGAACCATTTCTTCCTGCTATTTCGAAGGCACGCGTCTGACCATTATAGGCGCCTATTTGCCTCTGCTCGTAATGAGTGTAAAAGTATCATGAATGACGCTAAGCTGTTGTTTGTTGAGAGAATGAGACAGTGCATATCTTTCCGCAAGTTTGGAGCCAAAAACCATTAGCGTCATTGCAAACGTGTGCTGAACAATAGCAAACCCTCCATTTTTCTCTTAACCAATGAATTTGAGGTCCTCACGGTATCTGTGGACAAAGCCGTGTGTTTTGCTCGTAGATTCTCATCTGACTCCATATTTGACTTGTCTGGTGTATCCGAACCCGACTTCATTCGTAACCCTGAGGCACAACTGAGAGATGATCGCATAACCCTCTCACTGTTATCTAAGGTCATTTCAAACTTTAATCCCATAAGACGAGCGGAGGTGAGGGAATCCCGATCATTCTCCTGAAGAAATGTCCTATCTAAACTGTATAATTATTTTCTCTCTGCTTCCTATTTTCCTGCCTGCTGAAAACCTTCATCTGTGGTTCCTCTGTTTAAGGAATCAGAGAAACACTCGGACTCGTCTAATTGTCGTCCTCTCAGCCTCTTACCAATTTTCGGAAAGTGCTCTACACTATTATCAACATCCTACTGCCCATAAACTATTCTCAGATCAGACAGACATTATGGCTTCCGCTTCGTCTTGTCTACTGCCGATATACTAACGACCATCCAGGCCTTCGATAAATCTGGCATAGCTCGAGCTGTTGCCCAGGATATCTCCAAGCCTTTTTATAGGGTTTGGCACGATGGCCATCTGCGCAAGCAACGGGGTTATGGCATCACTGCAAGCTTGCTTGATTTTATACAATCTTTCTTCTCGAACCGCATAATAAAGTCGTCTTGGACAAACATGCCTCCACATCCTACCAGCGTACACCCAGGGCTCTATCCGAGGACTGAAGCTCTTTCTGATCTTAATAAACCACCTCCCTGATGTAATCAAATGCTAAGTCTGTATCTAAGCCGATGACACTACAATTTACTTCCGCCTCCGTAAAAAATCTGGTGAATAACTTGGTGGTATTCTCGAGAAGAACCGTCACTCTGTGGTAGACTGGGGTATGAAATGGTTTGTAAATTTTAATGATTCTGAAACGAAGCTATTATCTGTCAACCACTGCAGGCAGTCCCTTTTACCTCCTATCTTCATGGACCAAGTGAGTCTTCCCGAAAGCAATACACTGCGATTCCTTTGCCTCACCCTCACTTCCGACCTCAAGTGGAACCATTACATTGAATCTTTTGCTAAATCGACTGCTAGTAAGGTTGGGTCACTCTGTCAGGCCAGGAAGTTTTCTCACCTGAGTCCATCTTGCACATATACAAACCAAATATCCAACAGTGCATTGAATATCGTTGTCATATTTGTTCGTGTGCCTCTACTATTTTATCTCGGGGTTCTCGACAGGCTGTAAAGGAGGATCTGTAACGTGATCGTTCCCGATCTGGAAGCTTCAATCCAGCCATTTTTTCACCGCAGTGATGTGGCTTCCCTCTGTCTATTCTATAAATATTTTCTTGGCTTCTGTTCCGAAGAGCTTAGCTCACTGATGCTTGCTCTCGAAGAATTTATTCGAGCAACCACACTGACAAGTTCCCACCCTTTTACTGCAAAATCAGATGAATTCATCCGTCACTTCTACTCCAGAATCTTCCTTTCTCACACTTCCCGCCTGTGGAAGATCCTTCCGTATAGTTGCTTCCCTGACGGCTATAACCTCCAAGAATATAAATGCAATGTCTTGTCCACTTGACTCCAGTCCTTCCCTCTTCCCTTCCCCCATCACCTCATGTATCTTGTTCATGTCTTTTCTGAATCTACCCTCGCAACCGTCTTCACTTTTTATAACCATCCTTCTCTTGCCCTGTCTCTGACACCCCTAGTAACTGGTGCACCTTTTTCTTTGTTCTCCTCCTGCTTACACTTTCACTCTTCTCTTATGTAGCCCATTTCGCACTTGTATCGGTACCGACTTGCTTGAGATGAAACAATTTATATATATATATATATATATATATATATATATATATGAATATTGAAGTCATATAAGGCGCAATCATCAGATCACAGGTGTTGGCTTTTACTCAGCTATTTATATATCAGATCCGTTGAGCATAGTTGCAAAATAAACCACATGTTGGCTGCGTGGGTGTTGAAAAAACACAATTGTTTATAAGCAGGCGTCTGCAATTGGGATTAGCTAGCCGCCCTGGTGATCGTGTATCTTCGAATAGGCGTGGCTAGTCATTATGTATGTATATATGTATGTATGGCCATGCTTTCTGGGTATAAGAACCGGTCTAGAATTTCACCTTTGTCGATATATCAGGAAGATGATTTCTAGATTATATGAGACGGAAGTTGATTTCAGTGCGCACCACTTTTGGAAAGATACTGAAAACATGACACAGGTTAATCTAATAATGATGGAAAATGTTCGAAATTCGTTATCGGGATCATGGTTTTGATCAATTTGGGATTTGTTCAAAAATTTGATCTCGCTTGATTAGACGCACTCATCTAGAGACTCGAATGTTCGCTCAGTATAGTTGCAATAGAAGCCATAGTGTACTGTCAGAAATGAGGCAGATAGTGCAATAGGTATTTGCTATCTGCACTGGTAGACGGTGTGGTACTCGCTATATATATGTATGTATTGTTTTGCGTCATGTATTCATTTAAAGTTCTTGTAATAATTATTATTTATTTATATTTCCATAAATTAATAGATTTGATCTTCCTCTGGCAACATAATTAATTCGTCTCTTATTATTCCTAGAATTATGACTTCCTAAAAACTTCATATATTTATTCAAATCTTTTCCCTTTCTTTCTGTTCTCTCTTAATGTCTTTGTTCAAAACCTTTTATCGGGTTTCTGTCTGAGTTTTTCACGCCTCTAGACAAATATTGTACCATGTACAAATGAGGTAAAAACACGCGCAGAGAAAACAGAGACTTCAAATTACTATCACGACTTGTATTTCCAGAAGAATGATAGCTTTGTTTAAACTTATTTAGCACTAACTTAGTTTCCATATCTATTTTATCCGTAGAATCATTAGTTTTTTTTCAGATGTAAAAGATATATATATATATATTTAAAAAACGTGTCTAAAAACACGAAAAAGTTTTCACACACAAGTAACTGTCATCTTCTGTTTATTTGAAGGAAGTACTTTTATTCTGCCTTCTGCTTCATTCTTTCACTGAAACCCTTTAAATCTTAGTGGCTTTTTCGTTTCTCGTTCTGAAGAGCATGAAAATCTCAATTTAACGAGAGCGTTTGCTATTTATTGCGTACGAATATATGACTAATTCGCACAGACAGGCTAAGTGGTACTATAACACGTGATTGCATTTCTTGTAAAAGAAAATATATATATATATAATACTAGAATATTGCATGCGAAGAAAAAGATGTATTCCTACGACGGAGCGAAAAGAATTCTTACTCGTAGAATTTTTGATTTTGTAGTTTAATGTCAATTGCAATATGACGAGTTAAAAACAGATTATTTGTGACGAAACTTGTAAAATCTGAAAAAAATAGCTGAAAATTGCAGAGAATAAAAAGGAAAATATATTTTTGCAGTTGGAAGCTTTGGGCCTTTGTGACCGGTAAAAGTGAAAACCTGTTGAAAATTTTTGATGGGGTTACGGGGGGGGGGGTCAAATACATGATTCCCGATTTTGCTGGGAAAAGATTTGAAAATTTGAAAACCTAAAAAAATGATGTAATCGGGAGGAAGAAAAAAAGAAATTACATCAAGAGAAATAATGCTAGTCCTAGGTTAAACCAAGCGGAGAAAATCACTCCGCCTCATGATACGAGCTGGAAGTAACCTCATTTGTTAATGATTTGATTTGCATGAACACCCCGTGTCCATCACGCATCTCCCAAGAGAATTTTGGACACGCATAAAAACCAGAGCCGAATAAACCAAAATGAGATGTAACGACTAAGGGAAAAGTGTCCCCAACCGGGAGCCATGACCGAAAAGATTAGTCGCCTCCCGTAGTGTCCTGGCTGAAGATGTAAAGAAACGTACAGAAGTTTGCCGCCGACCGACTTAAAAGAGTTCAAGTCGAATAATGCATCTCTGAAAGAGTCATGGCTGAAGAAATAGAAAGAGCCGAGAAAAAGATAAAGTTGAGTTGTTGATTGACGTGCCGAGCTAAGGTGACAAGACGAATTACGCCGTCGACGTCCCCACACACAAAGCCCCAAATTTGGCTGTTTCTGTAAGGCTTCAGCGAAAAGCACTGATAAGACTTAGTTTTGAAACCTTGAAGAAAACTTAAAATCTCCGATTGAAGTGAACAACTATTAATCTCAGACTAAAACTATCGCTCCGTCGTAAGAATAGGAATTCGACGGCAGTTAAATTTTGTTTGTTGTTTTATATAAAGACTTTTCCGCAACTTATCCAGGAGTCATCGATTGTATTTACTTATTTATTTTTGCTGTCGTTCTTTTTTTTTATCAACACAAATGTGCACGTGAAGTTGTAGCGAAACGGCTTCCGGGTTTTCAACCTGTCTTCCTTGAGACCATAATTCACAGCGTGGGCAGGGAGTTGTAAGAGACGACTCGAAGACCAGCTAGTGTTACGACTAGCGATCCGAGAGCATTGTCATAATTAGTGTCGTATCGACAGCATCAACCCTGTTTCAGGTTCCGGACTGAATCATAATTGGTTTCCCTGACCTGGTTTGACACCACCGGACTGACCGTGTTATTTTCAGCCTATCCTGTGAACATTAAATTCACCAGGAATCCTTTCCTTGTTATGGGTTCTAGATATGTAAAATGTCTATTTCGTAATATTTCCCTTTTCTTCTTGATCTTACTATGCTGAGCCAATCATTCTTCGTATTTTCCGCTTTAAAAAATTTCAAACAAATTGCATACGATAAGCTTTTATTCATCAAAATGCATTCCACCATAGTTAATTATTTTTTGCCATCCTTTCTGGGAGAAAACCAATTTCACGTTTATAACCTTTGGCTTGTTTAGAGGCAAACATCTCATTGCACCCACTCAACTTTCAACATCATCCGCATATTGAACCTCCGTCAACGCAAGAAATGACAAGCGAATCGGAAAATGTAGTAATCTAATGGTGCAAGTTAAGGACGGTATGTAGATAGGTTAAAGTAGCCATTTTACCCTCTCCGTTCTTCAAGTTTCCGCCTGGTCACATTTGACAGTGTGCATTTACATGCTGTGGGTATGTGCGACTTAGAATGATCAATGACCAGTAAGGGGCTTTCGGAGCAAAATATACTAGCTGTAGCTGTTGAATATAAAGGTGAGCGTTCTCAGGATAGTCACCTAGGATAAGATGCAGTGTGCCCTAAAAATTCCACCAATTTATATTCGAAATCAAATGTATAAATCTATCATTTTGACTGTTCAATGTAAACTGAACCGACTGACTTAATGCCGATATGACATTCTGTGCAAGACTCTATTGCTTGACAACAGGTTTTGAAGCCGAGCAGGAAAGAAGTAACTAATTTATCTTATTAGAATTATGAAAAAAAAAAAAACATTTTTCAAATCTAGTTACAATTCGACGCCAAATAAAGCATCTTGAAATTTGCAAATAGTTATTTGCAGATTTTTACTCATAACCGAGTTTGGTTATTGGTCAGATCATGAAGAACTTCTCGACTGTATTAATTCTTAGAGGTGTGTCGATTGATAGAGCTTTCTGAAGAAACACGGTTTATCGATAATATACGAATGCTTTGGATCCGTTGTAGTTCAAATTTTTAGCAAAGTCTCATGTTTCACAAGACAAGACTTTGGCTAATATTTGAGGCTGGTGTCACCTTCCTTGAAAAATCTTAATTAGTTTTGTACCACGCACCACGCATACGTTGACAGTCCCTGGTCTTTCCAAATTATCAATTTATTTTACCGTTACTTTTGAACTCAGTCCTTTTCTATGTTTAGCATAAAATGGCTCTAACTATATTTTTCAAATCGTTTATTATCAAAGCTAAGAATAAATAAAAACAATGTCCATATGTTATATAATAATACAAAGAATAAAAAATTCAGCAACGATTGGATAACAGGTTTTATCAAATTAATGACATAACACTAATATAATTCGAAAGCTTTTTGAGTGATTATTAAGAAAAATTACACGATATTGATATTTTTCTCAATAGAAGCACATCAGTTCATTTAAGTATTTCTGAATATATTTTGAAGATATTGCCATCATACACCGGTGTATATAATTACATTAGATACTACATAGTAATCCTGTATTCTGATTTTTTACTTTTAATCAGTCAATCAGTTAAATGTAATACGTGATACACGCTTGGGCAAAGATGTCTCTTGCGAGACATGATTGACCGGAGAGAAGATTTTTTTCCCGCAGTAGTTTCCTATTATATTTTGAGATAGACTGCTTTTCAAACAAGGCCTGTGAATGCAACGAATTCAACTGGGTTTGGAACTCGACTATCCGATTTCTCGTTTTAAGCCGATATTCACTGCACAACAAAGCATCTCCCCTCTAATACTTTTAATAATTTACTTTTAATGCTTTACTTAATTTCCTTCTGATTCGCTAATCCTATGCATTTTGGTATTCTGGAAAAATTAATTTTTTTTCTTTCTCAACATGATCAAAATAAACACACTTTGTACTCAAAAAAGTGCTTTTGATGTCACCCAGCTGACAATTTTAGTTATCTAGCCTTTTGCAAAACAGTATGAAGCCAAATGTAACACAATATTCGCGTGGATTCGTAATCTTTACTCATTTCTTTGCAAAACCTAATCCTTCCGCAGCGGAAATGTTATTCCTTGCAGTTACGTTAGAAGCTAATATATTTGTATTGTCCCAGGTGTATAACCGTCCCTATGTCGTAAGCTGTTCAAACGTACTCAGAAAATGAGAAAAGTTCCTCTTAAATTAGAAATCTAATGTATATGTTTAGCATTTTGATCTTTCAATATAGACTGAACCGACTGACTTTATGCCGACATCACAGTGAAATGCACAACAAAAATAAAAGCGAAAACAATAAATTAGATTAAGCCACACAGGAAGAATGAAAAAAATATAATCGTGAATTTATATTAAATGACAACTTTCAAATCATTATCATTTTGCCGTGGTTAAAGACATTACATCTGTCTAGATATGTTGAATAGTATCTAACACTGAAATGAGGACAGTAACACAAATGTTGACAGTAGTTTTTAAAATATTCAATATAATATTACTTATTCTACTACTCTTAGTATTCCTAAAAGAAAATAACTCCAATCATTGTTCTTGAGTGAACATGAAATTAAAATTGCAAAAGGTTCATCATATGCTAACCATAAAACTCTTGTAACTGAATGTTCAAAGCTATTATTAAAGAAATGTAAGATAGAAAGCGTTATCTGGATATCGGCTGGGAATGAGAAAACCGAGAACAGAGTTCGAATCACTTTCGAGAAAACACTCTTGGAAAATATATAAATCCATCAATTCTCCCTAGGGCTATGGATTAAATAGTACGGCAGATTTGGTCTATAGACTTGGTTGACAAACAGTTTATTGCAGAACGTATCCTGCATTTTGTTTTCTTACTTTGAGCCAGTCAATCATATGCACTACGTGACACATGCTTGGGCGAAGATATCTCTTGCGAGACATGACGACCAGGCTGAAGATATTCACTTTGCTTTTGCTTTCTGAGGTAAACTAGTTGCCAACCAAGACTTCTGAATTTAATTAGAATTAGTACTCGGCTTCTCAAATTCTCCTTTCATTTTCACATCCCAACGCACATCATTTTAATACGTTACATTTAATGCTTTGCCTTATTTCCTTCTGTAATGGAGAGAAATAGCCATCGAATGTCTGCAAGCGAAGCACATAGTGGGAAACAAATAACATGAAGGATTGGTTCACACTAAAGTCAGTCATACAATCTCTGCTATTTATAAGATTTTCAGTAATTGTTGACCCGGATGTGTTTACGGTCATCCGGTTTGAGAATTCTAGATGCTGCTTAATTCTACAATCTAAGCGTAGCGAAGTCCTTCCTATGTAGTTACTGCCACAACTACAAATAAACATATAAATTATAAATGAAACATCATAAGCAGAAATGACATATTTACGCATGGAAAGAAAAAACAGCATGTGTATCGAAATATTCTTAATGGTGCACAATAACATGTGCATCGAATGAATTGCTAGATATTTAATAATTACCTATATTGCCGTTTCATCAGTGACAGAATGAAGAAGATTTAACGTAATTTGGACGATTTCATCTTTGCTTCTTTGGCTTGTAAAAGTTTGCAAAGTAATAATAACAAAAGAACCATTCTATTTTTATTAAGAATTAGCCACTTGGCAATAAATACTAAAATTAATATGAAATACATTTCATTTAAAAAAATAATGTAGGTTAGTAATTACTGTGGGCAGTGTATATATATATATATATATATATATATATATATATATATATGTGCAGATCTGGAAGATTTATCAAAACAACGTTAAGATGTCATCATTCGTTAAAACAATATTTTTCAATATGTTGTTCAGACGAGTAAAGATTTCATACCGCTGCCTTTAAAAAGTCTTCGAAGTCAGCATGAACCTGCCCATTTCTCTGCATTGATCATATTAATGATGTATATCTGTCCGATCGAGCACTTTACGATAAAAATATTTATCAGTAAAACTACCAAAATAAATAAAAATCTTGGGGCTAAATATTATTACAGCTCAACAATGTATATATATATATATATATATATATATATATATATATATATATATTAGAAAGAGAAATAGAGTTGTTCCAACAAAAAAAATGGTATAGAATAAAAAAGTGTGAGAGGCCGTGAACGTTTTGTTTAAAGTGTATATTTGTTGTTGTTTAAAGTGTATATTTGTTGTTGTTGTTGTTGTTTTTGTTGTTGTGTTATGATATTAAGTGTCCATAATGGTATCTGTGACGCTACACGTGTTTCGAGTCTAAAGTTGACTGTCTTCAGCCAGATAAACTGGTGGCTTTACGTATCGATTTCCTTTTGTTTCTTACTTATATATATATATATATATATATATATATATGTGTGTGTGTGTGTGTGTGTGTGTGTGTGTGTGTGTGTGTGTGTGTGTGTGTGTGTGTGTTAAATGCATCATTGAGTGTCGGCAACATGATAAATTTAATCGTCTATACAAATTTTACGAAATCCCAAACCTGATATGCTGCCAAAATTTATTTCAACTACTGCTAACGAAAGTCTGCTCAAATCACACTTTTAAACATTCTAGCATAAATCAATGACATATTGCTTTTTACTTTTTTCAACGTTTAGCTTCTTAGTACACCGCGATACAATCGAGGCAGAAAAGAATACGTCTTACAGCAGGTGTAATAGTTCGTGAAATTTAACCAGTATTTCGCAATTACAACATTTTAGAATAAAACGCAAGATAGTGTTCAATGATGTTATCGTTGAAAGGCTGCAAAAATCAAAGATGAAATTTGAAGAAATTATTCCGAAACATGCAACAAAGCTGTTGATAACTTTCAAACTGTGTGAACTCTGGTGTTCTTTTGGCATTTGTTGTGCTGTAAAATGTTTTCGAATATTGCGCAATAACATTAGAGAGGATAACTTGAAATTTGTAAGTAAACAAATTAATACAAATAATAAAAGTTGTGAATTATTAGAACCAATTGAATGCTGAATTTTAAAGTTTGAGTGATGAAATTGCTAGAAGGCGTACCTCTGGTTGGATATAAATTCATCCCCATTCGACATGATTAAATTGTTTTATTGTATTATTATTATTTTTAGTTGCTAAAGAAAAAGAGATAAATGATAATATCAGCATCACCAACAAACAACACCACCACCACTACCAACAACATCATCCTCGTGATCATCATCATCCTCATCACAGCCGCCACAGCTACTAGCACCACTACTACCATCAGTACCATTCTCATCATCATACTCTATTATAAATCATAATAAATGGCTGCAGAAGAATAATTGTAAAATTAGTTGATTTTATGTAGATTTGGAAATTGATATCAGAATCTTTTTTGCAAATATGACATAATCTATTATTATGCCATTCATTGAACCGTTTATAAAATAATGTTCTTCCTTAATCTTCAAGAAAAAGAGCCTGACTCACATCCATTTTCCGTTTGTGACTTTTCTATTAAAGTAAGGATTCTCTGAAGTTACCTCAATCCTTTTGCTTTCAGTAAAAACCAGCGAATGTATGACAACATTTTTCTATTATTTTTTTCTTTCCAATTGAGTAACATTCATGAAGTAAGTCAATCACTGCTTATGTTCGCTCTCCTCTAATCGACGAGTCACGTATGTTTTTAATGTTTATACATTCCTTTTTCATTATATACCCTAAAATGTCCAGTTTCAATTTCTTACTAGTAGCAACAGTACGTTCGTAGATTTTAGTCACTTTAAAATTTCACTAGAAACAAAGAAAAGAGTGCTGGATTGCTATGTGATGTCAGTTCTTCAATACGACAGTGAATGCTGGACAATATCATCGAAGATGAGGACAAAACTTGAAGCTGCAGAAAAAGGGTTCTACAGAAAAATGCAGCGGATATCATGGACCGAGCATGTGATCAACGATAAGGTGTTGGAAAAAATAGCAATGAAAAGAAAATTAATAGTGAGTATCAGGAAGAGACAAATGAAGTTCCTGGAACATGCAATGAGGAAGGAGGGCTTGGAGAACCTGAGACTGACAGGGCGGATAGAAGGAAAAAGAGGCAGAGGAAAGCAGCGGATAACATATTTGAAGGGCCTGAGCAGGTGGGAGACGGAACGGAGGTTGCGTGGAACAACAAGAGAAAACATAATAAGAGCCACCAGGGATGAGAAGACGTGGAAAGCCATGATCGCCTACGTCCTGAAAGAACAGGGTACATGGAAGAAGAAGAAGAAGAAGAAGAAGAAGAATGTACTTTGTTAGTGACATTTTATGATAGTGTCAACTTCTTTTGAAATATCTATATCCCAACTCTTTCAACTTCTTTCTTCATCTATAATTATAAAACAGAAGATGTGTGTCAGTGTTTATGTGTATGTGTATCCTTGTGTGTATCCACACTGATTTCTATTAACATACACTTCGATATTCTTCATCCGATTTGTTTGAAAACTTATACACGACTTTCAAATTCATTATTCTATACAATAAAAAAATACGAGAAGCATTTTCTGTTAAAATCTTTCATTTAATTTCTTATTTGCTAGCATTATTTTTGTTGAAGATAATTTCAACACATCAGCATTTACATGGATAATAACTTTTTAAAAAATGCAAGAATTATCATCCGTATCTAATGTCTGCAGATATGGGTCATATAATGATGGAAATTCTGACTCTTTCCATCCTGTGGAACTCCGGTTATTTAATTCTAGTTTATAATAAAGTAAATGGTAATCTTTCATTAATATATTACCTTTTTAGGACAGTGATCTTCAGGATGCAAAAGAAAACAACAGGCAATGAATAAATGTCACATAGATACTGACAGACTTAAAAAAAAAACTTTACGAAAGATAAATTAATTAAACTTTACAAAAGATTCTACTCGAGGTAAATAATAAATTTATCAAATTTCACATGTATGACAATGAAAATAAGTAGGAATAAAAATGTACTTCATCGAACAATATAAGTAAACTAATAATTACGTGCGTTGTTGTGCAATAGATATCGACTCGGAACGACAAATCGGGGGAGCCGAGTTCGAATTCCAGTTGAATTCCTCGCATTCACTTCCGCAAAAATACCCTTGGGAAAAGTATTAATCCGTCTCTTCCCACCAGATTGGGTTCTCTACCCTTGGTCAACAATCAGTCTACCGCAGAAAGCAATGGCAAACTACTGCCTCATAATCTCCTGCCCAGTCAGTCATGTCTCTTTCGAGAGATGATCGCCGAAGCGTGTATCACGTATGGCATTTAACTGACTGACTGACTGACTGAATAATTAATATTATGATGGTTATTTTCTGCAGTAGAATTAGTCCGCCAATACTCCGGTTCACACTCCTCCCTTGCCTTTTTACCAGCAGTAGAAGTTTATCACTTGTTCCTGTTTAGGATTAGATTTCTGGCACCTTCTAAAGTCTTCTACAGCTCTGTTGTCATAGAGTCATCGCTTGATCTCTAAAATGTTACTCAGTAACAATTTATTTCTTTTTTTCTCTCAAAGAAGTGTAGATAGGTTAGTTTATCACCCGGTGTACGCTTATCCATGCTTTTTCGCAAGAGTAGAGGCGTTTCTTTTGTTTCCTCTGCAGAACTGGATTTCCGATTTTTTCATAAGTTTTTAATTCGCTTTTTCTACGAGTAGCATTTTGTATCTTCGTTGCATTATTGTCAGGCGTACGGTGAACTACTTAGAAAAAGAGGATAAACATCGTTTTGATTTACTTAATTTAATAAAAATTTACTTGATGAGAATGTTATCTGAATTGAAAAGTAAAAAATGGCACTCTTTTATATTTATACATATATTTTATGTATAATAAAGACATATGATAAATAACAACGCAAGAAATTAGAAAACTGTAACATAGAAAAAACTACAGGAACAATCAGCAATCTATAAATGGATTAATGTCTTGCTTGTTTGCGAACAAAGAATGAGTTAAATGGATATAGCTATTTAAAAAGTGAATCACTTAAATATTTTTACGCTTTTTTTGATTTTCATCAACGATCTTCCCGGAATGATCAGATCCAAAGTAGGCGTTTATGCTGACAACATTACCATTCTCTCCCGCCTCAGTAAGAAATCTGCCAGCGTTGACAAAGCTAACCTAGCCGCTGATCTTGAAACGGAATTAATATCTGTGGTGAATTGGGGTAAGAAATGCTTCGTAAATTTTAATGCTTCCAAAACAAAGCTGCTAACCTTTAACCACATAAGACAATTTCTTGTAGTTTTCACTCGCATCTGAAAAGATCGCGCTATTCTCCCGGAAAGCAATACTCTGCGCTTTCTAGGCCTCGCCCTCTCAACCAACCTCAACTGAAACGACTGCATTGAATCAATAGCTAAGTCTATTGCTAGGATGCTTGGGTTATTCTGTCGGGCAAGGATGTTTTTTCTTGCCTGAATCTATCTTGTACATATGCAAATCAACCCTCCGCCTGTGCACTGTATACTTTTTTCGTATCTGGCCAGGTCCATCTGCTATTCATTCACCTCGGAATTCTCGACACAATCCAAAAGGAGAATCTGCAATGAAATCAATCTCGACATGAGAACTCGACACAAATCATATTCTCACCAACGAGACGTGCCTTCTCTCTTCTCTTCTACAAATATTTTCACGGCTTCTGCTCCGACCAGCTTCGTCCTGCCCCCTCTAAACGAATTTACTCGAGCTATTAGCCTGGCAATTAGGCCCCACAATTTTACAGTCATAACAACCAATTGCAGCCGTGAATGTAAAGTCAATTAATTACCACCCCATATCTCATTGACTCACATCCTTTTAAAGACACCCACTGTATCCTATTCTTTTCCCTTTTTGCACCACTTTCACGTAACTCGCTTCACACCAGAGTTCTTATCATTCTCTAATCCATTCTCCGACACCCGCTGTAACCTGGCCCTCTTTCAGATAATATGGGTACAGTATGATAATCGTCAATATAGGATGAGTATATTTTATTGTTTTAATTTTATTTTTTAATCGTTTTAATCCAAGCAAGGCAGTACCGCCACAAATGCACAAGGAGCTTCACAAGAGGCAGGAGAAGAGTGAAAAGAATGACGAACCAGTAACAGGGGGCGTCAAAAAAAAGGGCAAGAGAAGAATGGGAACACAGGTGTGAAGACTGTTGTGAAGGCAGAGAGAAAGGAAAATAACAAGATATACGAGTTGATGTAGAAAGAACTGGAGTCATCTGGATAAGCAATGGAAAACGACATTGCATTTAAATTCCTAGAGGTTGTAGCTGTCAGTAAAGCAAGTATATAGAATGGAATTCCACAGGCTGGGAGTGCGAGTAAAGACGCTGTTGGAGTAGAATTGTGGCTACACTTGGTTGATCTAACTCTAAATGAGTGGGTCCTTGTTACCAGTCTGCTTGCACTAATAAATTCTTGTGATGAGGGCACTAGTGAACTTAAGTCACTAGTGCCCTCATCACAAGAATTTATTAGTGCAAGCAGACTGGCAACAAGAACCCACTCATTTAGAGTTAGATCAACAAAGGAGAAGGAGAAGCCATGAAATTATTTGTAGAAGAGACAGAGGGAAGCCACATCCCGTCGGTGATAAAGTGGCTTGAGTCGAGCTGCCATGTCGGGATTTATCACATTACAGATTTTGTTTGTTTGTTTTAATTATTTTCTTATAGATGTTTGCAAACATTTAAATATAATTACTCATAGTTAGGTTTGTTTTCATTTGATTTATTATTTGCTTATAAACGTGTCAGCTGTTTGCGCATTTGCCAGACTATGCCAGACTATGCCAGACTTTGTTAGACAGAGTGAAAGACGAATTTGTTATTGTTTGCTATTTAGCCATTGTTATTTATTTATTAGAGTTTTATATATTTTCGGTAAAATGAATTCATTTTTTTGGTCATCCTTTATAGAATAGCATATACATTATATGTCACTATGAAAATATTAGCTGACTGTTTCTGCAATATTTTATTACTATATATATCAGATTAGACAAATACTTTATCCCTATAAGTGTCAGATTGAAACAGAGTAGAATTATTGTAGTCACGTTCGGGTTGGAGAGCCCACATCTTTATGATTGAGCCTTCAAAATCTTAACGGAGGCTTGTATGGAATTAATTATTTTCCATCCTACAACCTTATTTCTCTCAGACATAAAATAAGCAAGCCTATCATTTCAATATTACAATACTCTATGGTAAATGATTAGATGAACTCCACTGTTTAGTTTCACTAGTTCAGATATCTATATCAGTTTCTTGTCATGCTAGTACGATATTTCTTCCGTATTCCAGATGTGCATTGTGGTGCAGTAGGTATTGTCTCGGAACTTGAAATTGGAGAGCCGAGTTCGAACTTCAGTTAATTTCGTTGCATTCAATGACGCGCAAATAGCATTGGGAAAGTTATGAATCCGTTTCTTCTCCCTCCAGATAAATAGCAGCACAGATTGGATTCTACAGCCTTGGTCAGTAATCTGTCAATCACAGAAAGTAATAGTAATCTACTGAGAGAAAATTTTCTGTCCAGTTAGTCATGTCTTTTTCGAGACATGGTTAACAAAGCATGTATCACATACAGAACTGAAATGACTGATGGCATTTGTAAGAACGAAGATTCACTTAGATATTTTCTCATAAGCGTATATTCTGAAAAACAAACTTTCTATTGGGTCTTTCTCTGTAGTGTTATACCTATTCATATCAAGAGTCTATCGATTCCTATCCTTTCGATCAACATAAGACTCACTTCATTCAATTAATTCTTTTCATATTAAGTGACATTCTATCAAGAGTAACTCTAAAACTTTCAATGTGCGATCTTCGATATAATAAATTAATATTTCAGTACGTCCATATATACCCTGACGAGCCGAAGGGTGAAACCTAGGTAGGTTTGTTCGCTCTTGCATAGATGTCTTTATTGCTATACTTTCGTTATGAGCGCTTTAGTATTAGGGTCTTCGTCTTGGGTTTTTTTCTTTCCTACGAGTATTTGACTTTTTGTTCATGTACTTCGTTTGTTTCTTTTTTTACTTCCCCTCGTTTTCCCTCCGAGTTCGTCCTCGGTGTGTTTTACAAGACGATATAAATTATAGTAAAACTATTACTAGTGTTAGCAGAATTATTTCTGTTACTATTAATATTGTTATAATTACTATAGTTATTATATATATATATATATATATATATATATATATATATGGATATACTGAAATATTAATATATATATATATATATGGACGTACTGAAATATATATATATATATATATATATATATATATATATGGATATACTGAAATATTAATATATATATATATATGGACGTACTGAAATATATATATATATATATATATATATATATATATATATATGTACGTACTGAAATAATAATATATATATATATGGACGTACTGAAATATTAATATATATATATATATATATATATATATATATATATATATATATATATGTTCGCATTGAAATATTTATATGATTGTGTGAAAGTTTTATTCCCAACTACTTAACTGTAAACTCTGATTTAATTTCGAAATCATTTATATGTATTCAATTCAAGTCAGATCATACTTAAACTTTTTTTTTTACACACGTATTTTCCTAGAAGCTGAGAAGTGTAAATGTTTGTCAAACTCAGTAGACAAAATGTAATTCTAAACAACATGTTGAATGAATGATGAAACAGCGATCTTTTTAAAAAGTTTGATAATTTCTTTATATTTTCCCTTGAGGGATCTTTGTAAATTTTAGATTCGATGTCAAACAAACAAGAAAGAGAAGATTTTGCTGTCAATGAAACAGATGAGACCGCTTAAGAAACCGTTGCAGGTGTACAGATTCGCGAATCATCAATGATGGACATTAGAAATGCCGAAAGTTACCGAATGAATATTATTTTTATAATAATAAAAATTGCAATAATAATATTTATTATTATAAAATTATTATTATTATTATAAAATTATTATTATTATTATTATTATTATTATTATTATTATTATTATTATTATTATTATTTCATTCATTCTTCAACACGGATTTTCGTCTGCAATTGGAGATCTTACGTTATAGAACATCAATATGGAACATTTTATAGAATGTTTTCACTGACAGGCAATGAAGTGCTCTGAATCGATTGAATGCTAATCATTATTCCTTTAATCTCTATATATAAATATGCGTCCATCATCATCATCATCCTCATCATCATCATCATCATCATTATTAATATTATTATTATTTTTACTTCAACACAGATTTCGTCTTCTTTTCGCGATCTTGCATTATAGGTGTTCTCCGTCAATATAGAGCACTTTACAGAATATTTTCAGTGACAAACAATGAAGACTTCTGAATCCATGAATACTAATCTTTATTCCTATATTTTTAATATAGAAATTATTGTTCAGTATTATTATTTTTATTTTTATTATTATCATTATTATTATTATTATCATTATTATTATTATTGTTATTGTTGTTGATGTTGTTGTTGACTTTGCTGTTTTAAAACAGTCACCAAATTTTCTGAATGATTTTTTAATATAAATATCCATCAGTGTTTTATTCTCTATGACATTGTCTGAAAGATGCTTCTCTCCCTGTTTGGTATAATTAAATCTTTTCTTGCTATTTGATAAGACTATTTTAGCACAAGACTACAATCAACGGACATATTTTCGGAACATATTTATCTTCTTACCCAGAGATTAATTGATTCGTTATCAGCAGTTAATCAACACTTTGGAGATTATTTGAAGCCATAAATTATTTTTAGAAAGTAAGGATGATTTTCGGAACACGAATAAAATTCGTTTAAAGCAACAACAAGACATTACGGAGATCCATAACTACCTAAGTCCTTAAAATTCTTGGTATCTGAAAGAAGAAAATAGTACCATGTATTGAACTGATGGTATTGAATTTTGAAAACCTCCCAAACCTAATTTAATATATATATATATATATATATATATATATATATATATATATATATGAATTATTTGTATACAGGCCTGCTTCACTGTTTCGCTGTATCACATCTCATTGCTGTAGCTATATTCAATGCCCGCCTCATACTGCAAAGCGACTGATTTACCAGCAACCGGAAATTCCCCTAACAAGCCATCGGCGGACGTTCAAGAAAGGGAGATTTAAAAACGTATTATATATTTACACCAATGTAAAAAATACAGTAGTCAAAAGTGCTCAATCTCGAAAAAGAGCATCGCATATAACACCATAAATAACTGCTGTTTATGAAATATTCCCCTCTCTAAAGTGCACAAACACTAGGAATGCATAATAAATATATCATCTGCATGCAGGCCTGTATATATAATTGAAACATAAAGACGAACAAAGGATACACTAGTTCAAAAAAACAAGGAGCTATTGGCGAACATATAGATAGTTGAATTTCTGTACTTGCTAGATTTTTGAAACTGCTTTTTGTAGGTAACCCATTAAGCTATCGCTTTCGCTGAGTGCCGTGCATTCTCTATTCTTAGAGGTAATAATTATCTCCTCACCTGCCATTATTACCTTGTCTTGAAGTTCTTTCCCGTCTGGTTCTGCCAGAAGCACAGTATCATCCACATATTTTTAAGTTGTTAAGCATATGTCCGTTGATAATATATGCTGACAGGTCTTTTAGTTCTCTTGGGATCGATTTGCTATATAGATTTATGAAATCTGGTCAAGAAAACATCCTTGCATTACTCCGTTATAAACTTTTGTTTATTCATTGAATTCATTCTATCAGAATGCAAGAGCAGATTTTTTTCCCCGACGGAATTAAAATCAATCTGCAAAAATATCATGTAAAATAATGTATCGCAATTCTGACAGATCTCTCCTTAAAATTGTTGATCTTTAAGAGACATCGTGTGTTTATTTATAAAGATTACAACTTAATCACTACAAATACTGTTTTGCTATTGTTGCTTTATAATTCTACGAATCGCAATCATCCGTTTATCCAAGCAAAATTTATTTATAGAAAATAGTTGACTCGTTACTTGTATGTCTGAAATGAATTTTGACGATTTTGAACACAATCATATACACATATCAATACAACAAGGAAGATGTTTTATGAATCAAAAAATGATAATATATTTATCAACAAGCCGACGTGTGTTGAAATACTCAAAGTATTGTTGAAGTTACCGAATACATTATTTGTCGAGATTTAAAAATTCTACGCTTCGATCAGTTACGCAAATTAATCGATAAAATAATCTGATTTGTCTGGAAAAATACTTTTAGAAAAAAACAAACGTCGCGATTTAATAATGTCGTTAATTTAATTTAATTTTATAGGACTTCATTGTAAACAATCATTTAAGAAAATTCATTTATTTATTTACTTTAGCAGCAAAAAGTAAATTTTTAGTATTTCTGATGCTTGCATATGCTACAACTGGCTATGCATAAATATTTATTTCTGGAGCAAGATTATTTATATAGTGAATATCTCTGTTTATTACATTGAGCACTATTCTCTTAAAAGTAAGAATATATTTATATATGTGTGTACCTGTGTTTTTACACATAAGTTTACTTAAAGTTATCCATACCTATATATATATATATATATATATATATATATATATATATATATATATATTAATGTATCGAGGCAGCAAATAATTTTCTAAGAATATGCTGTTAAATATAAGAGTCAATGAATGTCTATTATATTTAATCATGAGCCGTTCTAAAAGTCGTATTTTGTTTTTAATTTCAGTTGAAAATAAAATCAGAAATTCTCCAACATTTGGATAATTATTTATTGATTTGCTTCTAAGCTTTCGGCTCACATGACCCATTTTCAGAGAGGTTATTTAGACTGAAATATAATAACATCCACCATCACCGACGATTTTATTTTGTGTTGACATAAAAGTCCGCTTGGCGTTGGCAATCAAAATACAACGTTTAGAACGGCTCATGATTAAACATAATGGAGATTCATTGTCTCTTATATTTACCAGCATATGTTTAGAAAAAAAATGTGTGTGTGTGTGTGTGTGTGAACTATTTATATTACGCAACCCTAGTTGTAACATTTGGTGTCTTTAGGCGATTTACAATAACCGATTTTTCCGCGCAATTTTCAAAATTAGTAAAAGTGATAACGATTTCATCCATTGTTGTATGATCCTAATACATATTTTTGGTATGGTTACACTTAGTCATAATTGGCTAGTCAAGTGTGGAAATGATTCAGACACAACGTGGAGTGTAATGAAAAAAGCCAGGTCTTACAACGGTGAAAAAATATGTAGACACATGGCCCAGTGGATGTAAACGTTAGTTAGTTCCAGTAACTTGACCCAAATTGCTATGAGTTCAATACCAGGCTACAGCAGTGGTTTAAAAGTAACTTAGAGTCGGGTTAGATGGAGATAACTCGTGACTACCAAAGAGGGCTTTGCACAAAGGAATGAGAATGATATACCCCAGTAATCGTAATAAATGGTTCGCTTCGGAATTCGTAGTACCTGAAGAAATCTGGAGTGTACAACGCCGAAAAGGTCATACAAATGGCAACAAAGATAAGGACAAAAAAACCGAATAATTCAAATAGTGTAAATACTACATCTTCTCAGAAATATATATATATATATATATATATATATATTTTAACGAAACTTGGTTATTAGCAACCGACAATTTGTAAAGAATTATTTTGAATATTATTTTTACCGATACTCGTATTTAAGTAGATATTCTGTTTTAATATAAAATACTGTTTAATTAAAAACAGAATATCTACTTAAATACGAGTATCGGTAAAAATAATATTCAAAATAATTCATTACATATATATATATATATATATATATATATATAATTTTTTTAATCATATCACCCCGAGCAAGATGGTAGCGCCACTATGGTGCGGGGGGCTACATAAGAGTAAACATTAGATAGGTGAGAGTGAAGAGAGGGTCGAACCAGTTAGAAAGGAGCAAGAGGAGAAAGGGAATATAGGTGAAATGACAGTTGCAGAGGTGGAGAGAAAGGAAAGTATGAGTATTGACCTTGCATTTAAATTATTTGAGGTTGTAGCCGTCAGGATAGCAAGAATAAGGAAGCGTGTTCTACAGGCCGGAAGTACGAGAAAAAAACTGCAGGAATAGAACTGTCGTCTGCATTTTGTTGATCTAACTGTGAATGAGTGAGAGCCAATTGCCAGTCTGGTTGCACGAGTAAACATCTGTTGCAGAGGCACCAGTGACTTAAGTTCGTTGGAGCAGTAGCAATAAAAGTATTTATAGAACAGATAAAGGGAAGCCACAACCAGTCGGTGAGAAAGTGGCTGGAGTCGAGCCGCCAAGTCGGTACCTATCACATGACTAATTCTCCTTTGGAGCCTGTCAAGAACACCGAGATGAATAGCGGGGGTGCTTGACCATATGTGGCAGCCGTACTCCATGCACGAACAAATGTTTGATTTGTATATATGCAGGATGGATTCAGGCGGACAAAAACATTCTGGCCCGACACAGTGACCCAACCTTCCTGGAAGTGGGTTTAGCTCTTGACTCAATGTAGTGGTTCCAGTGGAGATCAGAAGTGAGGGTAAGGCCGAGGAGGCGCAGTGTATTGCTTTCAGAAGACTCACTTGGTCCATGCTTATTGGGGTCAGGAGAGGTTGCCTGTGATGATTGACAGACAGCAGCTTGGTCTTAGAGGCACTGAAATTTACAATCCAATTCTTACTCCAATTCAGCAGAGAATGTAGATCACTCTCTAGATCAGGAGCGAGAATATGTTTGCCCGGCCCGCCGGGTTTCTTACTGATGCGGCAGTAAATTGTGGTGTCATCTGCGTAGATGCCTACTTGGCTCTTGATCTCATCTGGGAGGTCATTTATGAAAATAAGGAAGAGCGTCGGGCCTAGGATAGAGCTCTGAAGGACACCAGCGTTTGTACTGTAATATGTAGTGGTTCGCCCATCCAATACGACCTTCATTATGCGGTTATTTACGAAAGATTGGATCAGATTTAGCAATCGTCCAGTGGTACCATAACTCCGCAGCTTGCATAGAAGGCCAGCGTGCCAAATCCTGTCAAAAGACTTGGAGATGTCCAGAGTAACAGCACGATCCTCGCCTGACTATTAAAGGGCCTGGAACATGTACTCCGTAATGGTCGTTAGCATGTCGGCCGTGGACCTGGCAAAGCGGATGCCATACTGCCAGACTTATATATTTATATATTTTATAAAAGACTTTAAAATATTACAATGGGTAATACATATTTCACCGCGTCCTGATGTTATTATCTCGGCTCGTGAAACACGAACGGTGCAACAGTTGTTCTCAAACAAAAAAAATCCTTTTCTTTTATTCGGTTTTACGTAGACGCACATGTTTCTATATTAGAATAGACATTTGTAACGGTTATTAACGAATAACTGAAAAAGAACCCCAAAGAAAAAAGGAAAGCAAGGATAAATAAAAGATAGATGATTGATTAATGTAAAGAAGAGAATGAAAAGGGAAAAAAAAGAAAAAAGGGGCGATATTTTGAGGACCAACTGTTGTACAATTTGGGTCTGACGAGCCGCGATCTTAACATCAGGACGCGGGGAAATATGTATTACTCATTGTAATATTCTAAAATATCTTATAAATTATATTGCGCTTTTAAATTAAATAAATGAATTTAACTTTGAGTTCTCTTGAGTTCGTCTCTATCGGAATTTACCTGGATTGTATACCAAGTGTACTATGTTATATATATATATATATATATATATATATATATATATATATATATATATGTGTGTGTGTGTGTGTGTGTGTGTGTGTGTGGTTCAACCACCGATCTACATTTAAAGAAGAAAAATTAAAAAACAATACAAAATTAGATAACCATGTCTGGAAATTGAAATGAAAATATGAACAAAATCCACACATAACGTGGAGCATTGTAAAAACAGCCACACCTTACAATGGTGGACAAATATGTAGACTGTGCCAAGAAGAAAAATTAAAAATCATGACATACCCAAATAAAGACGAACTGTGAAATGAAAAACCAGAAATTATGACAAAATGCATCTACACGAAGAAATACCTCTTAGATTCATACAACCATGGATGAAAAGGTCATAATTCCTTTGAATTTAAACAATGCGCATTCATAAATTCTCTGCCATGTGAACTTTCATATAAAACACCGTTACAAGAGCGTTCTTAAAAAGAAAAAAGGTAAAAGGTAAAATCAGTTATTAAAAATCGCCTGAAGAAACCACTCATGGTGGAAACCAAGGTAGCGAAATTACTCGTTTAATAAAAATCTATATATATATATATATATATATATATATATATACTGATATGATAAAAATATGGTTTTAATGTATCCTATATTTATGGGTTAAAGTGTTCACTATCATGGAAAGTAGTAAAGTACAAATAAAAGTCAACATACTGTGATAACAGCTGGTTTCATGCTTAAAGAAATTTAATTCAATGCGTGTGTTTTTTTAGTCACGACTATTTATATATGCTGCGCTCTGGTGCTTTACACAGTATCTATTGTAATATGCTAACGGTAATTTCGATATATGTTTGGGCCTGTATGGTTATATTTCAAGTTGCTTTTGAGGCATCTGGGTAGAAATAATTGTGGATTCGAATATTAGGTTTGTAGCTATTCTATGGTGTTTTTTGTTAACTTTTTTCTACATTATTATTATTATTATTGAAAACAACTATAATCAATATTACATAATAACTAAAAATGTTACAAATAAACGCTTAGTTACTTACATGATATAATATTTAAATTCATTTCACATACATAAAAAAACAGAGATAATTAACTAATATATCATACCATGTATTGAATACTGCTGCCACATCTGGTCGGGTTCCCCTGCTGTTCACCTCGGGGTTCTTGACAAAATCAAATGGCTTGGAAGGTCGCAGTCGCTATCTCACCAGCGTGACATGACTTCCCTGTGCCTTTCCTATAAATAATTTTACGGCTTCTGCTCCAATGAACTTATGTTACTGGTGCCTCATTGGTATCAATTTACACGAGCTACTAGATTAACAACTAGGTCCCACCCTTTTACAGTGAAACCGATAAAATGTAACCGCAATTTAAACTCTAATAGCTTCTTTTCATGCACTCCCACCTGTGGAATTCCCTTCCATATACTTGCTTCCCCGACAGCTACAATCTCCAGGAATTTAAATGTAAGGTCAATAGACATCTCCTATCTCACTACTCGTATCCATTCTCTCAAGATCTTTTTTCATCTACTCCATCCCCATTACACCGGTATTCTCATCCGCCTTTTACCGTAACCACTCTTTCGCATCATTTTCCCCTATGTAACCCCCTGCGCAACAGTGGCAGTAGAATGCTTTGCTTTGGGTGAAATGATAGAAAAAAAATGTTAAAATTATACGAATTATATTCGATCACCTAAATCCTACATTTAAATTCTGTTCAATATATGAACATTTTGAAGGTTGTATTTTTAAGTAAGTTGTTTTTAAGTAAGGTTCTATTTTCTGGCCGTTAGAATACGAAAGAACATCCTTAAAAGATTTGTAAACAGCATAATGCATATTTTCTCACAATTTCTGTCTTATATGTACTAATATATATTTTAAAAGTTGTACGTTTAATATGGTAGATCTGCTGTATGAGTTGATTTGAATCCATATAAATTCATTAAATATATTTTATTAGTTTAATCCGGAAGAGTGCATGTAGTCTGTACCTTAGATGTTGTTAGAGAATACATAGAGATTTGTATCAATACCAAAATAATATGCCATGAATCGACTACACTATCGCCCGGTTCGCACTCCATCCACGTCTATTGAACAGGTGAAGAGGCTCATCCCTTGTTCCTTCTTTAGGATGTGGTTTCCGGATTTCTTTAATATGGTAGATCTGCTGTATGAGTTGATTTGAATCCATATAAATTCATTAAATATATTTTATTAGTTTAATCCGGAAGAGTGCATGTAGTCTGTACCTTAGATGTTGTTAGAGAATACATAGAGATTTGTATCAATACCAAAATAATATGCCATGAATCGACTACACTATCGCCCGGTTCGCACTCCATCCACGTCTATTGAACAGGTGAAGAGGCTCATCCCTTGTTCCTTCTTTAGGATGTGGTTTCCGGATTTCTTTAATATGGTAGATCTGCTGTATGAGCTGATTTGAATCCATATAAATTCATTAAATATATTTTATTAGTTTTATCCGGAAAACTGCATGTAGTCTGTACCTTAGATGTTGTTAGAGAATACATAGAGATTTGTATCAATACCAAAATAATATGCCATGAATCGACTACACTATCGCCCGGTTCGCACTCCATCCACGTCTATTGAACAGGTGAAGAGGCTCATCCCTTGTTCCTTCTTTAGGATGTGGTTTCCGGATTTCTTTAATATGGTAGATCTGCTGTATGAGCTGATTTGAATCCATATAAATTCATTAAATATATTTTATTAGTTTTATCCGGGAAACTGCATGTAGTCTGTAACTTAGATGTTGTTAGAGAATACATAGAGATTTGTATCAATACCAAAATAATATGCCATGAATCGACTACACTATCGCCCGGTTCGCACTCCACCCACGTCTATTGAACAGGTGAAGAGGCTCATCCCTTGTTCCTTCTTTAGGATGTGGTTTCCGGATTTCTCTTTTCCAATTATTTCACTCCTACGTAACCCTCTGCGCTTCAGTGGCATTGCTCGGGGTGATATGATTAAAAAAAAATACTAAGTGCATGTGAAATCGTGCAGTAGTCAATGGAAAAATAATGTATTTCTATATTTAATTGTTTGATAAAGGACCTCAGTTTAGAACACCGTGTATTGGTGAATCTTCATAGCGAAATGCACACACGTCGGCTAATTTTTTTTTTTAAAGAATATTGATTTTTCTTTGTATGATTTATTATACAAAATATAAATTATAGGGGAAAAGATGCAGCATATTATTTTACTCAATGCATCTTTATAATGATGAATAATGAACAGTTCAATAATTTCTGGTTTAGAAAAAATGATCTTCAATTACTAATATGCACGTTGCTCGTTTATGGCAACAACGAAGGTTACAGAAGAATGAGAAGTCTAAAATAGTGAGAAAATAATATGATATATCGTAAAAAGATAGCTTATATAATGTATTTTTTTATATTGGTTCGTTTATAGCATTCAATTATTGCGATTGATTGTGAAATTTTTGTTAGCTTTAAAAAGGATGGTCATTTTCTCCGACAGTATTCTCTATATGAATTTAGGTAAAAACCATAATTTCGAATATTTATAATTAAGGTAACGAGAAACTCGTCAGCTCTATGACTTGCGCGACTGAAGCTACAAATTTCTATTTTCCATTATTTTTTCTTTGTGTCGTATTGGTCATTTTTTGCATTATTATTATGAGTAATAATAATAGTAGGAGTAGTAGTAGTAGTGGTTGTTGCATTTTATATCAGCTGCGACACTTAGATTGTAGGTCGAGGGATGAAGGTCTTAACTTCCGGAAATATTCCTGAGTGTGCCAACAACAAAAATTCAACTTGATCTACTGCATTGTACATTTTCTGATTTGTCCAATAAAATCAGTATGTTCGTCTGATCCGAAAGTCACGATGTCTTCATCTCAAGGTAGCAAAATTTCTATCAGTATCCATTCAGGGTTAGTTTATTCAAAATAAGAAATCAGAGCAATTTCTCTTTAAACACTTGTCAGTCAAGATAAGCGTGCCTCACATGAGATTCACTTTCTCATTTCCGGTTACTGATTATTATTTTTATTATTATTATTATTATTATTATTACTAGTAGTAGTAGTAGTAGTAGTAGTAATAGTAACATGTTATCTTAATATCGTGTTTTGTTTACTCATATAGCTGGTACAATCTCTGGGATTTTAGGCTACAATGAAGTTGTGATGGGCGTATTTGATGGATTGAGTCGCCGTTAATATGCTAAGTGTGCCGAAGAGAAACAGCAACGAGGAATCTCATATTTTTTTGTTGTCGGGGTAATATTATTATATTCTTCTATCGTTTTTCAGCTCTTGTTAAGCATGTGTGCCACTTTTTACTTAATTTTTTAATTCTAGATGTTTGACTAGCAGTATAGTTGCTCGGGTTTAATGAAAGCTTTAAAACTAATCTATGGTCCTGGATTTCAGACTCTTTGGACGTTGGCACGAAATACTAAAAAGCAATCGTTGCTTCCAGTTAAAGCGAAACCGTGAACTGAAAGAAAAATGAATGGATGTAAGTCAAAATTTGATTTCCTGGTATCGATATCAAATAAGTTTTTCGACATGCATTGTTTAATGAAATTGATGATGACGGGTGAGACCTTGTACATCTTTAAAACCTTTAAAATCCAGGAATGTGGTACACTATCGAATGCCTTATGATAATCTGTGCAGGCAGTACTAAGATCTTTATTGGCATTGAAGCCGTTTTCCAAGATCATCCAATTAATATGTTATTGTCTTTAAATCCGTTTGCATCCTCTTCGTTCAGGCGGTAGTATGTCATTTCTTTCCAAGAAGAAATATGTCTCTTTTATTATTATTATGTTATTTTTCATCATAAATCGATTTTTGCTATGGTCGCGCTACCAACCAAGTCTGCGGGAAGACCTAGGGCAGGTCGTGGCTTGTTGTTATGGCTCCATTTCATGTTTTTTCTATATCCCCTATCATCTCTAGCGTTACATAGACAAAGTTCACCTTAGTGTGTTGGCTGTACTTAATAGGACAATTATTTTGTATATCTCTTAAGCTGGGGTTTCCAGGGATACTTTCAATGTGTTGTTTTGTTCCATTTTTTATCATTCCAAGTGCACCCCCTATCTTACTGTTATTCTTTCATTAAAGTTGACGAAAATAAGATTATCGAAAAATGAATAAATGTATAAAATGAATGAATAAATAAAAATAAATAAATACGTATTCTTTCTAAGAAAGGAGATCGTAGAAATTGTATCAAACTGTTTTTAGTGTTTTTCATCGTATTTTTTCTGTTGTCTTGTTTGTTTTTTGTTATTAAGAAATATCATAGTTTTATTTTATTATTATTTCCCCGAAATTCTGCGTTTAAATTAATGTTTCGGACGAGCTCATGTGCGGTTCGCCTCTAATTGGAAAGTGGCTCTGACTGTCGCCAATCAGAAGCATTTGCAAGGTTTCGTACCGGGCCTAAACGTAATTTTCCAGTGTCTGAAAGCGCTTATTTAGGGTGGGCCAGAAACTAATCATCTCTGGTCGGGTCGGCGCGGTGAGGGGGGTATGATGTTGAAAGACCCAAAACCCCCTAGTGATCCTCGCAATGACATCACTGACGACGCCCTCTAGCGCCTCCCAGTACGGTGCGTGTGTTTGAAATTATTATTATTATTATTATTATTATTATTATTATTATTATTATTTTCATCATATTTTCATTTCTGCTGTGGTCACACTACCTACAAAATCTGGAAGAACCTAACGTATGTAGTTATGTGTTATGTCTACATTTCATTTGTTTTTTGTTTTTTTTGTTCTTTGTTTTTTGTTTGTTTCTTTGAGGGGGGTCACCTTCCATAACATCACCAGCGTTAGATGAGTTTTAGTGCGTGATCTGTATTTATCAAGAAAATGTCTGTTTATCTTTTCAGCTGGGATTTTCAGTGATTCTTTCACTGTGTTGTTTTGTTCCTTCTTTTATCACTCCAAACGGATCTGCTATCAATCGTACTATTCTTTTTTAAAATTTTCATCTTCGTTTTCTTCTTCTTCTTCTTATTGTTTGTCCGTTCAATTCTAGAGTATACTAATTTCTTTCAAGATCTTAATCAGAGACTGAAGGTCAGAAATGGCATTATTTTACACAGTATGTTTTGATGAAAATGATCAACCAAAGATCGTATATATTGTCCATAGATAAAGACCTTTGTAAAGTGTGAGCTGTACTTCTGAATACAGTTTTTTAAATTTCTTTAAGTTTTGAGATTTCGTTCTCAAAATCCATGTGTTTTGTAGGTTTTTGAAGATCTTCAAAAATACATTACAGACTGAAGGTATTGTCATGTTAATAAGAAGATACATTTTGTGTTTTGTGGTCTAAGTGTGCCAAAATGCTGTAACTTAATACAAGATGAAAAATTGTCTCTTGATATTTATCACATAAACTTAATTTTGATCTAACAGATTATTCATTATGTGTGCTTGGTAATTTATAGTTAGACAGAAATGGTCTTTTGAAGCAAGAATAAAACAACGATATTCAGCTTTTAACCCTGCACTACATGTCCACTGATGGGTACGTTATTTGTCTACATCAGCTTGTCTGATACGGACAGATTATTGACCGTGAAGTAGTTTATCTTGCCATCATTTCTGTATCTGATTTATCGCACTTATCAATGATTTCGTTTGTAGGTTTATACAGCTGCAGTAGAGGTATTGATTTACTTGCATTTCTTCACCTACTTGAACTCTATTTTGAACATGTTGGCTTCCTTTATAAATGATTAAAGTTTCTTATTTTTACATAGATCAGCTTCATCCTTGTAATGATGCATTCGATGACAAGTGAAAAGCTTTCTCGATATTTTGCGTTCATTTACTTAATGTCAGCTATGGTCCGCGATAGTTAAGGATGTTGAAACTGTATTGCACCACCGTTACAGCTAAAGTCTTTATGATTGATATTCTGTTTTATAAAATTCAAATCGATTCGAGATACATACTTCTGTATTATATTTTCTTACATATATATTTTTACTTGGAAATGCTGCATCCCATTTCCTTCAGTAATCCTGGCACGCTTCTTTTCCTTTCTTTTCTCTAATCTATGTAAAAAATCTAATTCTATTGTGTGTGTTTCTGCAATTCTTATTCTCATTTTCTTGATGTCCGATGTCGCCGCTGAAACTTTTTTCAGTTTTGATGAGAACCTTAAACTCTTTGTCATCTTTGGTAAAGAGCTTGAAATCATTCGGATAGAGTAGGTGATTAAATGATTTCTTGTTTAATTTGTATCTCTAGATGTTATTATTTAGTATATGCGTAAAGGGTTTAAGGACAGACCATCAGTACAGGTGACAGTTTCCTTGAAACATTCTTTGTTGGATAATCAGGCAGTTGGAAGAGACAATGCTTCTGGTGTGATTTAGATATCATGTGATTTACCACATTTCCATACTATGTTTAACGAAATGTACTATCAACGAAGAGACTTTTTTTGATTTCGAATATCTTTAGGGTCCTTAGAGTGAGACACTATCAAATGCTTTACGGTAATCTAGCCTTAAAGATGAGGTATTTCCTTGCAATTTTCTAGGAATTTTTTTCTATCAATAGTTGATCTTTGCAACCCTATGAACCGCTCGGACCTCCCTACTGTTCATCGAGAAAAGTTTAAGTACAGTTCGTCAAAACAGACGCAGTCAATTCATATCTATTTGACAGTCATGTTATTGGCCTATAGTTTTTTGAGATCATTTGTTTCACCCGTTTTTATTAAGAGTTAATTAATACCTTCAGTGATCGATTTTGGAATCTCTTCGATTATTTATCCAATATCCATCGTTCTTGCAAAGCAACTTGATTACACCCCTGATGTCCGTTGAAGTACAGACTCCAGTTTTATGCAGTTGTTGCAAATAAGTGCTAGCAAAGTTATAAAGATTCGAAATTGTTGTTCGTACAGATCGTAAAAAAAAATGACCTTCTAATCCGTTACATTTTTCTGGGCGAAACAGCTCCATTGTTTCCCGATATCTGAAATTGGAACCTCGCACTCAGTAACTGAAGGCGGAAAATATCAGCGAAATAGGCGTCAAACTGAGTATATCCTCAACTGAGCTGTCTGGTAAATAGGCACATTGCACTTTTTCGGTAATATGATGCTCGCAATGTCGATTGGATTCATTTCAAGCCTACTCTTCAAGCAATTAATCAGCCCCCTTCGTTGCCGCAAAAGTCATAATTTTTAGAAATATCTATATACCAAAATATTATATAATGCACGAGAAAAATCAAAGGTTCACCGAAGAAAAGATAGAAATATAAAACATTAAACTAAAATTTTTTGTTGGTTGCTTGTTTTGTTTTTATGGCATATCAGTCTCGGTGGGTCATTTGTTGTCAACTAAATTTTATATATTTATTGCTGGTAATACCTTTTTTCTTTCAACAATTTATTGTTGTTTTTTATATAAGTTTTGTGTCTAGTAATACTTTTTCTTTTTCGAGTATCAATATTCATTGAATTTGTTAAGGGCAGGGTCGTAAGTCCTACCCTTAGTATTTAGCCCATAACTGAAGGGAATGGACGGATTAATACGTTTCCCAAGGGTACCAGTACTTAAGTTAATGCAGGGTATTCAACTGCAATTGGAACTCGGCTCACCGTTTTCTCTTTACGAACCGATATCCCCTGCATCATATTACACATCCGTCACTAAACGCTTACAGCACCTAGGATTTCCAAACATCACCCATCTAAGTACTGACCAGACTCAACGTTGCTTAACTTCGGTGATCGAGCGATAACCGGTGTATTCAACGTGATATGGCCGTAAACCCTAAAATTTGTCTAAACTTCTGAGATGAGGTAGTATTTACTCAATTTATGTTATTCTAATCTGATGTTATTTTCTCGACATTTTGGCCGTTATAAGCTTCGGCCTTCTCCAGGTGCAGGAAATTTCGAACCGTACCCTTTATTACGATCACTTCCTCAGCAAGATCACTGACGAAGGAGACAGCAAAATGATCCGGCACGAGCTGGACAGGGTCTTCAGATTATAATTCAATGCAGTCAAGGTCCACTAAGCATGAAAAATAAATAGATTAAAGATCTGAAGGTGACACATTAGTTTTACTGCAAAGGCACTTGTCAACATCAGTCAACATCGGGTGAGTGCCTCAGAAGTGTCAGTGTGGAACAAGGGTCTCAACCTTACAACAACTACCATGCGTGGTTAGTTAATTTGTTTATTTTTTACTTTGTTTATTTACTTACTGATCTGTTTGGAGTAAAATAAATTACGTACTGATTTCCAATTTATTTATGTAATGAAAAGTGGTGTGGCTCACTTCTAGCTTTCTTGTATTATATATATATATATATATATATACATGTTAATATATATATGTTAATATAATTTCTTATTATATTAAATATATATATATATATATATATATATATATATATATATATATATATATATAAGTTAAAAAGAAGTGAAAGAACAGATAGATTAAAACCCATTGTCCATGAATTTACTTTTATAAAGAGTCCTCAACACAAAAAAGAGCTTCATATTGTCATTTTTTTATTACAATGTTTATAGAAGCTACAGAATAATCCAATGTTTAGGAACAATACTGTTCTTTTCCAGGTGATAATTTAATAAAAAATATTTTAGATGTTAACATAAAACCGTTAATTCATCCCTATGCTACAGTCGCACTTTTTAGGGAACCATATAATCTGCATCTTTTCATTCAAGAATAGAGCGCAGATGTCATAGAATTATTTACAGATTCTTTATTCTCCAGAACTTTCCTTTTTATTTTTTTATTTTTTATTTTTTTTTGTATCTTTTAACTGCCCAAAGTAAAGTGAAAAATTCTGGAAAATTGTATCTTTTAAACTTCCATTGTGGTGCAATGTGTATCGGAATTAGAAAATGAAGAGCCCATTCCGAATTCTAGTTGAATTCGTTGTTTTCATTACATAAATAAATTGGGAAAGGTAATAATCCAACTATAATCCATCCAGCTATGGGTTAGATAACAGGACAGATTAGTTTTTTGAGCCTTGATTAGCAAGCAGTCTATCGCAGAAAGAATTGGCAACCAATGTCTGGAAAATCCTAGTCAGTCCTGTCTTTTTAGAGACCTGATCACCCATGCGTGCCTCATGTTTATCACTCACACTGACTGACTCATATATTAGGAAGGTTTCAGATTGTTCTTACAACTGACAATAACATTACCACTCCCATGATCTCTCTCTTTCTCTCTATCACTCACACACACACACGACATACACTCTTAAATTGTATGTGTTTAAAGATATATATATATATATATATATATATATATATATATTGTAGAACAAAAACGTGCAAGAATTACTCAAGTGAATATCAAAGACACCGTTTTGACGTCTTCTCTCGAAGAAGAAAATAAATTGCAGGTAAATTGTCAATAGAGGCAAGGGAAGATCATTAAAAAATCAATAACCTGATATTTCTATCCGTTTATTCTTTCTTTTATGTTTATTTCTTTAAAGCCTTTCATGTTTGACTTTTTCCTTTACGTTTATCATTCTTCCACTACATCTTATCTATTTCTTTAAACATTTCACTATTTTACTAAATCATTTTTTTATATTGTATTTATATGTGGTACTTTCATTCTTTCATTCGATCATTTCCTTATTTGACAGACCTGAAGAGGACTACCACCAACTTTATATTTGTTTTTTTTTTCATTTTTTTTTTTTTTTTTTTTACTTTTTCAGCGCGGTCCTATCGGGTCTTACATAAATTTCCCGATTATCAAAAAAATTTTAAAAATCCAATATTTAAACAATTTTAGGGGACTCAGTTTCTCATAAAATGTTATAGTAAATCGATCCTCCATTTTCGAACCACTCGCGTTGTGGTCGCTTTGTTTTGTATTTTTCTGGACGAGTTTTTGCAATAAAGTTTGTCTTTTTCAAGTTCTTTTTCAGTCCTTACGATGGCATCTTCCTCGGAAACACCAAGAATGACATTTTTCAAAAATTTCGCAAAGGTTCAGTTCTTAAATATGCACAAGCTAAAATGTTAATCGCACGGGATCGATTTACTGTAAGGTTGTATGAAAAACTGAGCCCCCCCCCCTTCTAAAATTGTTTAAATGTTGAAATCTTTACAATTTTTTTTGTCTCATTCGGAAAGTTTAGGATGTAATCGATAAGATTGCAATGAAAAAAGTAAAAAAAAAATTAAAAAAAAATCAATCCATTTACAGGTGATGGTAATTTCGTACTGGCGAGTGGTCCCAAAATGGAGGATCGATTTACTATAACGTTGTATGAAAAACTGAGCCCCCCTAAAATTGTTGAAATATTGAATTTTTTGCTAATTTTCTTTTGTCAGTCGGAAAGTTTAGGATGTAATCGATAAATTTGCACTGAAAAAAGTAAGAAAAACAAAAGAAAAACAACAGATTTAAAGGTGGTGTTTGATTCCGTCATGTCCTCCTCTTATTTATTTACTTCTTTCTTAAATCATGATTTCATATCATAATTAGTCTATCATTTACGCCAGTCATTCTTTCATTACATCTATTCATAATTTCCTTATTTTTCCATTACTTTTCTTTCAGGCACATATTTTCTTTTTGTCTTTTTCTAATTTTTCTAATATTTTTCTCATTTTTTCATTACCTTCAGTTTTTTATTTTTATTTATTTATATTTATTCTGTTGATTATGACATTATTCAGCATTGATTCTTTATTTTATCTCATTAATTATTCATCATAATTTTCGTCAGGCCTCCCTTTTATCTCTACATTTTGTATATTTTTTTCTTTCTTAAGATTTAAATTCTCTTTAACAATTTTTCATTTTCTATATTTCTTCTTCTATGTGCCTTGTTCTTTCAGGACGTAGGCGATCATGTTCTTCCACGTCTCCCTATTCCTGGTGGCTCTTAGCATTCTTTCTCTTGTAACATCACGCAACCCCTGTTCTGTCATTCACCTACTCCGGTCCAATCAAATATATTATCCGCTGCTTTCCCCTGTCTTTTTTCCCTCTATCTGGCCTGTTAGTATCAGGTTCTCCAAGCCCTCCTTCCTCATTGCATGTCGCAGGAACATCAGCTGTCTCTTCCTGATGCTCAATATGAATTTCCTTTTTGTTGCCATTCTTTCCAACACCTCGCTATTGCTCATATGCTCGGTCCACTCTATCCGCAGCATCTTTCTATAGAACTACATTTCAGCTGCTTCAATTTCTCCCTGAATCTTTGTTGATATTTTCCAACATTCACTGCCATATTGAAGAACTGACATCACACAGCAATCCAGCACTCTCTTTTTTTGTTTTTAGTGAAAGTTTTCTGTGTCTTGATATTTTACTCATCTTCTGGAACGCGTCCTTTGCCATGCCAATTGGCTTTGGATCTCTGTGTTGCACTTTCTATATTCAATTCTGTTTCTCACTTGAGGTTCTCCATCCGTGTATCTATTTTCTTCAAAGTTATATATTTATTCCGTTTTAGACTTTGCAGAAAAGCTTTCAGTTATTTACTATCGAGAAGTTATTGTATGTGAAAAGATAATTTGCTCAATACAAAATGTCTAGCTTCCTAGAAAATCATCTTTTAAAAAATGCTTTGGTTCATAGGCTCAATCATAAACCAGTAGACCCATGAAAATATAAAACGCTTATATAGACTAAAATAAGTTTTTTATATATATATACCGTAATTATTCGTGTGTAATAAGAAATTAGTTTGAGAATCATTTCTCGCATATAAAGCATACTGCCATTTTACAAGTTTTATCATTTTAGTTAAACTGTTAATCTTTCTTGATGAAAAATAACGCATAAGAACTTATGTAGTATACATGATATTTTGAAACAAAGATTTAAACAGTAAAAGTTAATTTTAAAAATGCTACATCACAAATGATTTGGCTAGCAGAGAACCTCACTTTCTTTTTAAAGACGAACGACAACTGTGGATGACATTATATATGCAGAAAACAATTACTAAGCTGACAACTTTGACAGGACAGCAGTGAAGTAAGCAAAACTGTGCTTAATGTTTATATGAATATTATTTTATTTAAAACAACTATAATTTTTATTATTTATTTAAAGACGATATACATTAGGAGAGTTTTGTAATTTGCTTGAAGTATTATGTATATAAGGTGTATGGGTAGGTATTAGAAGGATATCACAATTCATTTAGTATAATAATTGAAGGAAAAGAAGGTATTGGGAATAACATATTTATTATTCATTAATATTTTGAGATGAGTATCTCATCTTTAGAATGATAAGAGAGCTTGGTTTCAAGTTGAACGCCGCTGTCCCCTGCCTTTAAACGAATGGTTTGTTTTTGCTACTACTGCTGTCGTTAATTGTAGTGAGCATGTGTGTGTGTACCTGTAAGGGGTTAGTTCATATAAATGTGTTTGTGTTTATGGTTAATATAAGTGTGCTCAGTAGTAGGATATGGCTTTTTAGCTTCTTTTTTAAAGTAATAGCTGTCTGCATTGTATTATGGTTTAACATGTGAGTTGGGTTTGGCATTTTCGTATCTTCTTCAGAAACACACATGCACACATTATTACCTTCTTTCACATTTCCAAAAAAATAGTGGTGATGCGATCTGAAGTGGTTAATATTTGATATCATTTATAATAATGACCCTAACATTTAAAATTAATCATTTGAGTACAGGAATTACAATAAACAAATTGTTTCCTGTTTTGGAAGGGGTTTCCGGTTCCTTTTAAAGTTTACTTCAGCTCTAATTTTAACATATCTACCTAAAAGATAACATATTACTTAATATTTATTTCGGTATTTTTCGTCGGAATAGATAGGTTTGCTCATCGACTTTCTAACACATCTCGCAGGTTTTTTCAAAAAGTATTTATATATATATATATATGTATATATATATATACACAACCGGCCATAATTATTAGGACGCCACAGTGTTTTAAAAAATGATGTATTTTATATTATTTTTTAGTATTTATTGTCAAGTGAATAACTGTAAATTAAAATAGAATGGTTCTTTTTTTTAAGTACTACACAATAACATGTGCATCAAATGAATTTACAAATATTTAATAATTACCTATATTGCAGTTTCATCAATGGAAGAATAAAAAAAAAATTAGGATGATTGGATCAAGTTCCTTTTTGCGTCCTTGACTTGTAAAATTTTGCAAAGCAATAATAACAAACGAACCATTCTATATTCATTTGGTAATAAATACTAAAAATAATATGAAATACATAATTTCTTTTTAAAAAATGGGGTCGTCTAATAATTTTTACCGCCAGTGTGTATTGTGTATTTGGACAGCACTCACTATTTTATAAAGGTTTTATTAAAAATGACAGACATTGTATTACTGTTAAGTTTTTCAAATAATTTCTCATGTGATTTAATGATTTTGTTCTTTTAAGTACATAAATTAGATAAAAATTGTTCAATTTTTTTTGACCAAGCTCTTTTTGTTGTACATTTAGACGTTACCGTGATTGATTTTATTTTACGTGTGACTTAATATGTGCAGTTGATGTTGATAGATTTATCTGCGTGTTGATTTATTCCAACCACGGTAAGCGCATGTATACCGTGTTCATAGTTTATATTATTAAGTGATTGATTTTTTTATTAATAATACTTTCATTATTCTTAACATTTCTTTTGCATTTGGATGACGCTATTATATGCGTATTATTAACAAGTAACGTACGGATATATTTTTGTACGTTTTCGGATGTTTTTAATGAGATCGAATTGAACATTAGCCTGAGAGGTGCAACATCAAGTGCGTGTTGCTGTGTCTAATTTAATTATATTTGAATTTGGATTGATCAGGAACACAGTTCTTCAAAAGACATGTAAATTCGTAAATAGCGTTAGTTCTCTGAAGGATATATTGTGCCGTTAAATTATTAGTTTTGAAGAAGA